>SNQJ01S0006956.1:107094-133706 GCA_010110895.2 Picea sitchensis | reverse complement strand
TCACCCTTATTTCCCACCATTATTGGACACCTCAGAAGTAGAAAAACAACTGACACCAACAGAGCTCAACCCTGATTGCATAAAACAAGCATCCAATGATCATATTGTGGACAGACAGAACAAGGGCACTCGACAACAAAGGATCCATCTTTATCGAGTCGTCAAAGTAGGGCATTTGCTGCACCAAGGCAAGTGGCTCACCCGGGGCCAAATTCAGCAGAAATTTCCTCATCTAATGGGGGACCTCAACGCAATGGAGACCATTGATTACTAAGGAGGGAGGATTGATCTAGATGGATATCGGTGGCCACCCACCTTTTCCAACTAGCTCAAAACAGTTTTCTGACATTTTTGGCAATTTACTATTTTTAGTAGTTTTTACTTCCGGGGTGATTTTGAGGGCCTAAATGAAGTTTCTTCGGTATTGAGCTCCTCAATGATATCTAAAGGAATGATTTATCCCCCAAAATTAATCTCCTCGGTGATACCTTTCCAACGGGCTATCACATGCCTAAAACGAAGATCGTATGCAAAAGTTACAACCCCGGGAAGTTGATGTAGTAGCTTACCCAAACGGGGCCCACATGACTTTTGGCGTTTCATCTCCTAGGGTTAGGTTTTTGGATGTCTAGGGTTTTTGGAATTCTTTTTTATTGTAAAAATTCCTTCAGAGCCTCATTTTAACCTTCTTCTTTCGAATGCACGCTGTCGTCACATCTCTTCTCATAGATAAGCCGCCACCATTCCAACAAGCTTGTTTCCGCTGCATTTTACAGTTTCAGAGTATTTTGTTATTGAATAGAAAACCAATTTTACTGTATCTCTATTATTTTGTGTTAAGCACCTATTAATAATCTATATTCATTTTGTTCTGCTCATAAAATCTCGATCACAGTCGATGGACTTTTGAGAAGAGAAGGGGCACACTTCCTGGGGTGGGGCAGGCATGTGGGGAATGAGAGGCTGTAGGTTGTTAGTGTGAGTTGTATTTTGGGAGATAATCCTTCCTTTTTATCTGTGCAACTTTCATATTGTCCTTTCTAAGCCTATGACTCCCTTGCCTAGAGGATTTTAGTCCCATCTCAAGGGTGACCACTACTGAGCATGATGAGCAGCATGGTCTAAGGTTGGGAGGTTTGTGGAAGGTCTACACATAGTCTGTGGTCATATATTAAAGATAAGTACCAATTCTCTATTGATTATATGTTGTGTTATTGTACATGTGTTATAATTGATGAGTAATTCCTGGATATATCATATATGCTGGATGTGTATGCTTATTGTCATTTCTGCATTAATATGTGTGTTATTAGAATATGTTGTCTGTATGCATATATTGTGAGTATGTTTTGATGTCATTTTCGCATGAGTAATGGCATGAACATAATTCTATAGTTTTTAATTTTCATCAGATAGATATGCATATAAATTAACAAATTTCTATCACAGCCAAGGGAAATGCCCCAGGAAGTGGTGTTGCCCAGCCAGTTGGTGGTTGGGGATGTCACAAGTGGCGTTTCCCAACCAGTTGGTGGTTGGGGATTTCAAAAATTGGTATCAGAGCCAAGGTTTCAACATTGATCGTGGATGGGCCATGTTAGTAGAAGTTGAAGAAAATGTTTTCGAGAAGAATTGTTATCGAAATCGACAAAATTCCAACTCAGAGCCCATGGTTTCTACACAGAACCTAGATAGTCCATGAACGAGGGATTTGGAGTAAACATTCCAGAGAATTTGATGTACATATTGATAGAAGGGTGTTGAGGAGAACACTTGGAATTTGTTTGGAAGCACATGAGGTGTAACAGTTTAGGAAATGGCCACAGAGAAAGAGACCACAACATATGTGGTGATTGGGCCATAGGATTTGTTCAGAAGAAGGAATATCCTTCATGACCGTCAGATCTGGAGAATATTGCATGTAAGTTAACCTCTAATTCAATTCATACTTCATGGCTTCAGTGAAGTTTACGGGTTATATGAGAAAAAGGGGACGAATCTTGAAACTTCGAAGTCCCAAAGGGGATCAACATCGTAGATCTGGGGAGAAGTGTTACTATTAGATAAATCCAAGAGAAGAAGGTAAGGAACATGGTGAAAATTGTATCTCATCCATCGGATCTACAGGAAAGTAGTTGTGATTCGTAGATCTCACGACAGTTCATAAATTCAGAGTTCGGTGGGTGGGAGAATTGCAGTGTGTTGGTGCATAAACTGCCAAAGCTCGATGTCCTCAAGAAAAAGAGAAGAAGTGGCATGGAAGGATGATATCACCTAGGGTGATGTGGACACTTCCTAAGACATGTCACGTACCACCACTTTTATGGTGAAAATTGTATTGTGTGGACCCTGAAAGGTAAGGAAGTTTGGGAGTTCGACATGCAGAGGAAATGGAATGCATAAGTGTGAAAATTGTTGAGGCCCAAAGTTCCGAAGTGACGTGGCTTACTAATGTCACTTGAAATGATGTTGACACATGGGATGTGTGCCACATGTCAGTGAGTTAAGAACCTTTGGATGATTGAAATGTCGTTAGAACGTGACACATGTCACAAATTTGATTGGGCCACATGTCTTCTTCTAATATTTTACCACGTGGCCCTCCTTTCAAGCATGGATGGTGGGACCCATAATGGTCAAAGTGGACACGTAGCACTAGATTTGGAAGTCCAGAGAGTTGACACTCTGTAAGAAATGCTTCATGATGGAATGGGAGGAAAAATTCCTTTGAAGTCCTGAAGTTACGAAGCTCCAAAGTCCTGGAGCTCTGAAGCCGGTAGTTCCATAGTAAGTATCAATCGTTGGATGTTGGGAATTCATGGATCGTTGATCCACCCTATTTTGCGAGTTCGTGAATTCAACACTCTGAGAGAGTTGTAAGGGAATTTCTTTGGATCCTTCCAAAGCTAGATTCCATAAAGCTCCGATTCGCCATAGATATGAGCAAGAAATGTGGACCGTAGATTCACTGTTATGCACGCATTTTTCAGTTCATTGTTATGTGATGTTGTGAGGTGTGGAAAATGGAAAACTCTGAAGCTCCGGAGCCCTGAAATTCCAAGGCTCTAGATAAACAACCAAATCATTAGTGTTGGATCAAAGTCATGGTCACATGTGAACCAAGGGTTGGAGAAAAGGGCTGGAGAAAAGGGGGCTATCACCCATAAATTGTTGCAGAACAGAGTTGGGATTAGAGGTAGAATCCCAAGGGGTTCTTGACTAACCAAGACCTGCTGAAAATGGAATCCAATATTTTTTTTGTTGAATCATATTGGTTTATTCTGGAAAATTATTAAGTCCAGTAACCTGGTAAAAATTTCGGTTCACTGCACATTTTGTAGAGTTAACAACTGATAGAACCAAACCAAATTGTTCCATGCTGCAAAGAAATGGAGGAGGCATGCAACGATTTTAGTTCATAGAATGAAGCTAGAGGAATGGATGTCCATTTGAGAGTTGAAGAATCGAACTCCAATGGGCATGGTGAAGATATATATAAAGAATAGAACATGATAAAAATCATTAAAAAGTTGCAGAAATATGTCCAAATTCAACGGGTAGATAACAAAAAGCTCATGAAATCTAGGGATTAACACGAAGAATTGAACATGAAGTTGATGTAGAGCCTCAAAAGAATAGAAAATAAATTGGATAAGTAGAGTGGCTCAAGCAAATCAGTGTAAAATTTTAAACCACAACCCAGTTTCAATATCACTAATTTTTCAGCCAATGTTTAATTCCCAAACTCAGTTTTATAATAGTAAATAAAACTCAGCAGAAAAATAATTTTCAGAACTAAAACATGAGGATTTTGAACATCGTTTATAACATAGAAATAAAATATCAGTAGCACATAAAAATCATAAAATATTGACACAAAGATTTTCATTCTAACATCGACCATGAAAAAACCCACAAGGGGAAAGCTAGTGAGAGAGGGATTTTTATTATTTATGGGCTTCTGAGAAATTATTTTACAGCATATTCATCTTCAAAAATTACAAAATCTTATATGTACAGTCCTAGAGATTTCTCCTTGATTTTTGAACCAGAAATCCATACAACAGTACGGCTGTCCCAAAAACGAATGTTGTATGGATTGTCCTCAATTTGCATGACAAACTTCTGCTACAACTGTACGTAAATACGCACCTGTAAAATGCTTTGAAAAACCTGCCAAATACCTTGAAAAACATGCCCAAATTTTGTGATAGTATGGCCCTCGAATTCTGTGCAGGCCTGTATGGACTGTACGGATTTTCTTTTCCCAGAAAATAGTGCCCAACACCTTCCTCAATTTATGTGTCTAAAAAACATTGTATGAAATCCTTGGAATGCGTGCCAATACTCATAATAACTTGTTGTTGTCTACCTCAAAAACTATGCACATTTAATGTTGTACGAACCCTCAAATCCATACTGTACAGATATTTCTTTCTTATTGTCTGCTTCCTCGAAATACATGCCTGATAGTTGTCTTGGAATGCATGCTTAAATTTGCAAATGTTGCCTCTTCTCAAGATCGACTTCTCTCCTTCTCTTTCTCTCCAAAAATTGAATGAGAAACATCTCAATGGTGCACCCCCATACCCTAATTGACCTCATACTTGGTAGGTGAGGAGTTTCACATCCAACAGTTGAGATTGGATTAGATGGGTGGTTGAGATTGAGTGTCTCTTAACTCACCCCCTCACTAAAGTCATAAAGTCACCTTTTAATTTTCATCTCACAAATTAAATGACTAGGGCCCACATTAGTCACTTTCTCACCCCTTAGGCACCTAGGGATTAGAAACACTTGCCTAGGTACTTTTTAATTAAATTTTTAGCACTCCCTCTTACCGAGGAAATTGTTACTCACCACTCCAATCTTGTCCCTAAAAAATACAAACTTGCCTCTACTCAATGATTTGGTTTGTATGTCTGCAACCTGCTCCTCTCTAGATATGTATTGTAGCTCCACAGCTCCTCTCTGAACATATTCACAGATGAAGTGATAATGAATCTCGATATGTTTATATTGGTCATGAAAAAATGGATTCTCTAAGAGTTTGATGCAACTCTAATTATCACAGTAAATCATGATAGGCCTTAACTGCACACCGAACAATCCCACTAGCAACTTGCGAAGACAAAGGGCTTCACAACTAGCCTGAATGGCTTCCATATACTCATCTTTTGAAGAAATCAAAGCCAATGAATTTTTATTTCGACTGAACAAAGACACAATTGTTGAACCCAATCCAAAAAAACAACCTGAAGTACTATTCCTGTAACTAACACATCCTGCCCAATGCGAATCTATATAGCCAACCAAATTAACTCCATCTCCTCTTTGATAGTCTAGACCATAATCTTCCATACCACAAATATACTTGAGAACATGTTTTGCTTCCACCTAGTGCACTATCCTAGGCTCCACCATGAACTGACTGAGAGTGTTCACAACAAAACAAATATATGGCCTAGCATTGACCAAATACATCAATGACCCGATCAACTAACGTTACAAAGTGGAATCCACCAACTGTGACTCAGAAGCATGAAGCTTCTTCCAATTGGTAATCATGGGAGTGGTCATGGGCCTAGAATCCTCCATCTGAAATCTTCTCAGAATGTCACACACATACTTCCCCTATCCTAGGAAGATGTGTCTAGGCTCCTTTCAAACCTCCAATCCCCAAAAGTAATTCATCGGTCCAATATCAGTCATCTCAAACTTTGAACCAAGGCTTTCCATGCAGCTGGTGATTAGTCTCTCTGCCCCTGTAATGAATATATCATCCACATATAGTAGAAGAATGAGAGGATCCTCTCCAACCACAATGTAGTATAGGTTTGGATCTGCCTCACTCTTCTCAAAATCCATCTACTACAAATAGGCATCTATCCTCGAATACCAAGCCCTGGGAACTTGTTTCATCCCATACAATTCCTTCTTCAGTATACACACATGAGACTCTCTCTCATGCACCTCAAATCCCAATGGCTACTCAATATATACCTCCCCTTGTATAAGACCATTCAAAAATGTGGTCTTCACATCCATCTAGTGGATCTTCCAACCCATCTCTGATGCAATGGAGATCACTACCCTGATCGAAGTATATCTAGCAACTAGCACAAAGGTCTCATCATAGTCGACTCCTTCAACCTGTGAAAACCCATGAGCCACAAAGAGAGATTTGTACTTCTCAATGTTTCCATCTGCAACATGATTTAGTTTATAGAGCCACCTGGAAGTCACCACTGACTTCCCCTCAGGTCTATGAAAAGCTTCCCAAACATATTTCTTCATGACGGAATTGTAATATTCCATCATGGTATCTCTTGAAACCTGTCTACTAGAAGCCTCCTCAAAAGAGAAAGGCTCTGACTCCCGAATGCTTCTCACCATCGTGATGTAGCTACAAAACCTCTTGGGAGGTTTACTCTCCCTCACTTCCTATCTGGGATTCCCCACTGAACCCTGTGCCTCTCTCAAAATATCCTGAAGCCACTTGGACTTCCTCCTCTTTGAAGTAGTGTCCCGTGGAGGGGACTCTCCCTGATCAACCCCATCTCCCGAAGGCAATGATCTTGAAGTAGAATCTGGAGTATTCGATCTTGAAACTTGTTGACCAGTATCCTGCGAACCTGAATCCTGTGGCCTTGTCACCTGTGAAACTGTCATCACTAAAACTGGTGGCCTTGAACTCTGTGTCACTGTATTCTGCTGTAGACTCACCTAAATCTGAGGTGAAGACTTCTCACCCTTCTCTATCCCTATAGACTTCCTAAATTCTATGTCCTTCTGAAATATGACATCCCTCCTTAAGACAGTATTCCTTGAGGAAGGAACGTATATACAAAAAACCTTTGAAGTCTTAATGTACCCAACAAAGATCCCTCTCTCTGTTGTGGGCTCCATCTTTTTCCTTTACTCAGAAGGGACATGTGAATATGTGATGCACCCAAAAAAATGAAGGTCCCCCACCTCAGGATTCTTCCTAGAAAATTCCTCCTCAAGAGTCGTGCTCCCCACAACCTTGTGATGACTCCTATTATGTAGATAAACTGCAGTGTAGCATGCCTCAACCCATAGAAATAATGGTATCCCCTCATCATGTAGCATGTCTCTCGAATCCCCAACAATGGTCTTGTTATTCCTCTCTGCAACCCCATTTTTTTGTGGGTTGTAAGAAATAATCAACTCTCTCATGATGTCCTCTCTTGCACATAATTCCATGAACTCCTTGGAGGTATACTCACCCCCATTGTCCATCCTCAAAACTCTAATTTTCTTCCCTGTCTGGTTCTCCACAAGAGCTTTGAACTCTTGGAACCAACTGAAGACCTATCCTTTGGTATTCATGAAGAAAATCCAAGACTTCCGTGAGAGGTCATCAATGACTACAACATAGTATAGAAAACTAGTCAATGATGTCGAAGACATCGGGCCACATACATATAAATGTATAAGATCAAGAATCCTTGTTTCTCTACTATCACTTCTCCAAAAAACAGTCTTGGTGTACTTTCCCAAAGCACACCCCTTGCACAACTCATGGTGCTCTGAAATGAAATCTAGAAATCTTGTCACCACCTCCCTCAGTACCCTCAAAGCCCCATGGTGGAAATGTGCCATCTTCTTCTGCCATAGTTCACATAGGTCACTGTTGTTGGTAGTAAGAATCAATGATCTTACTGGCTGGAACATAAACTTGTACAACTTCTCATGTCCAGTCCCAATCACTTTGGTTGAATTTATAATAGACCCCTTTGGGTAAAGGGGCACCTACTCATCATGGAAAAATACCTCATAGCCCCTCTCCTCAATAGAAGAAACTGACACTAAGTTCTTCTTCAAGCCCAGAAAATATAGAACCTCTATCAAAAACATGGGAGGCAAAGAATCCCTCTGAAAAGATACAGTCCCACAACCAACTACCTTGACCTCTCGGGCATATCCAAGCACTACCTCAACATCTTCAATCTATGTGAGGTCTTTCAAGTGCTCACAAACCCCTGTCATATGGAGAGAGGTACCACTTTCAATATACCAAGTATCTAAATGAGTGGTCCTTGTGGATATACATACAAGCAAGGAAAACTCCTTGTGAAACTTGGTGGAAAACTCTTCCACCACTGTTGAAGCTGTTGTTTGTTTCTTCTTCTTATTAGGACATTGACCTGCATAGTGCCCAAACTTATGGCATGAAAAGAACTTGAATTTGATCATGTCCTTCTTCAATTCACCCTTGAGCTTGTTTCCTCCCTTTGGACCTTTTTCTAACTTCTTCTTTCTAGTGGTAGAAAGAGCCAAATTCTCCTCCTCATGACATGTAGATGAGCTGCCATGTACATAACCTCTCAGGGTCTCCTCCTGAACAAATTCATCCCAAAGACGTTCCCAGCTGGGAAGCTTCTCCCTAGTAACAATGCCCTCCACAAAAAAAACCCATTGTTTGGAAACTCCATTCAATGTTTTTCTCAAAATATCACTGTCAACTATGGCCTCCCCCACATCTCCAAGATCATCTCTCAATTGTGTCAATCTATTAAGGTATGTGACCACATTTTCACCCTTGGTCATTTTTATGCTCTTTAGTTTTTCCCTCAAAACCATCTTCCGGTTCTCATTAGTACTCTGGTACAATTTAATCAAATACTCCCACATTTCCTAGGAATTTTCCTTCCTCGTCAAGTGAGGAACAAAATGGTCCTTGATGGCATCAAGAATAATCCTCTTAGCCTTGATACTCTTCTTAGTGTAATCTGCAAGAAGAGTAGCATCGATAGGTACCACCACAGGATGAGTTGTGGTATTTTCCACAATGTCCCACAACTCATTTTCTTGTAACAACAATATCATCCTCTCCTTCCAAGAACCAAATTTTGTTTCCCCATCAGGTATGTCCTCAACTATCAAACTTGTAGCCATTGACTGTTTTCTGTTGAAAATGACAAATTCATAATTCTTCCTTGTGAAGTGACTGTTGTCCCAACTTTTTGACTTGCTGAAATATCTCTCCTTCTCTTAACTCAGCTCTAATACCATGTAAAATTTCATACCCCAACCCCGTTTCAGTCTCGCTGATTTTTCAGCCAATGTTTAATGCTCAAACCCAATTTTGTAACAACAAATAAAACTCAGAAAAAAAATATTTATTCAAAACTGAAACATGAGGATTATGAAAATTGCTTATAAAGAAGAAATAAAATATCAGCAGCACATAAAAATCATAAAATATTGACATAGATATTTTTGGTCTAACATTGACCTTGGAAAACCCCATAAGGGGAAAACTAGTGAGAGAAGGTTTTTTATTATTTATGGGCTTCTAAGAAATTATTTTATAGCACATTCATATTTAGAAATCACACAAACTTATCTATATAGTCCTGGAGATTGCTCATTGATTTCTGAACCAGAAATATGAACAACAGTAAAGTTGTCCCAGCAAAGAATGTTGTACGGACTCTCCTCCATTTGCATGCCAAACTTATTCTGCAACTATACATAAATACTCAATAGTACAATTCTTTGAAAAACGTGCCAAACACATTGAAAAACATGCCCAAAATTTGTGACAGTACGACCCTCGAATTCTGTGCAGGTCCTTATGGACTGTACATATTTTCTTTGCCCATAAAATTGTGCCTAGCACCTTCCTCAATTTTTGTTCCTGAAAAACACTATACAACAACCTTGGAATGTGTTCCAATACTCATAATAAATTAGTGTTTTCTACCTCGAAAACTGTGCACATTTATTGTTATACGATCCCTCAAATCCATACTATACAAATTGTTCTTTCTTGTTGTATGATGGCTTGAAATTTGTTCCTGATAGTTTCCTTGGGATGCATTCTTAACTATGAAAATGCTACCTCTTCTCAATATCGACCTCTCTCCTTCTCTTACTCTCCAAAAATTGAATGAAAAACATCTCAATGGTGTTCCCCCATACCCTAATCAACCTCATGGTTGGTAGATGAGGAGTTTCACATCTAACAGTTGATATTGGATTGGTGGTTGAGATTGACTGTCTCTTAACTCACCCGCTTGCTAAATTCATAAAGTCACCTTTTAATTTGCATCTCAAAAATTAAATGATTAGGGCCCACATTAGGCACTTTCTCACTCCTTAGGCTCCTGGGGATGAGAAACACTTGCCTAGGTACTTTTAAATTAATTTTTTATCAATTAGGAAGTGAGAGAAGAACAAAATGTGATAACATACATCACCAACACTCCCTGAAGCATTCCAATAAGAGATAGCACGACAAATCAAGTCCATCCCCTGTTAGGAAGCATACAAGGTCTCATATGGATGAGCTATGATGAGAAATGAACAACATCAAACCTCCTACATTTTATGGGGAGCACAAGAAGGATGAATATGCAGAGACATGGATTTTGGGCATGAGAAAGTATTTTCAATTGCACAATTATTCTTCTCATACAGAAGGAAGACTTTCCATCTATCAACTCAAAGGTAAGGCATCCATGTGGTGGGATCAGTTGGTGCAGGTGAATCACATTGATGATAAAAATGTTACTTGGTGGGAATTCAAGAATTATTTTGAAAATAAATACTTGACTAAGAGGTACTACAACAAGAAAATGAAAGAGTTCTTTGAACTGAAGCTTGGGAGTATAACAATAGATGAATATGAGAGAAGGTTTTTAGAATTGTTGAAGTATGTATCTTTCATCAAGGATGAGAGAGTAAAGATTCACAGGTACTTGAGTGGTTTTCCATCATCCATTAGTGAAAAAATACAATATGATGATCCCAAAACATTGGAGGAGACCATAATGCGAGCTAAGTGCCTATATGATCAACAAAAAGCAAGGACAACTTTCTAAAAAGTTTGGGAAGATATGAAGAAATTAGAGATGGATCATAGGAAGAAGGGAATTAAGACACCATTCTTCATAAATAATTCTCAAGGACATAGAACTTCTAGAGAACCTGGAATGATTGGTATAGTTGGTCAAAGGCCAAGGCAACCACCTATTCAATGTTGGGTTTGTAAAAGAGATCATATGTTTAGATATTGTCCTCACACAAGTGATAAAGTGAGATTTGTTCATAATGTTCAGTGAGATGAAACAGTGGAGGACATGGGCAGAAGGCTATGCAGGATATATGAATCCATGTACAACTAGAAAACAGAGTATCAATCACATATGATTGAAGTGGAAAGTATGATCCAAAACCAAACCATTTCTATTTTAATTGATTCAATATCTATTCATAGTTATATATTTCCTATGATGGTGGAAGGTTTTCATTTTCCAAGAAACAATCACAGAGAATCTTGGTTGGTGCAGCTGGCTACTGGAGCCAAAAGAAAATTTAATGAGATGGTTAAGTCATGTCTTATGGACATGAACAGACTGAGCACAAGGGGATATTTGAACATCTTTACTTTAGGTTCCTATGATTGTATAATTGGGATAGATTGGTTGAACCAACATCATTCTATCCTGGACTACCATAAAAAGGAATGTACTTGCTTGGATGAGGAAGGGAGCCTAAGGAAAGTGCAGGGAATTGCCAGGGCAGTTGTTGTCCGAGAAATTTCAGCAATACAACTGAAGAAATGCTACAAAAAACAGTGTCAAATATTTGCTACTCATATGGAAGAATCACCTAAGGATAACGTGCCAAATTTGGAGTATCATGCAGTCCTAGAAGATTTTGAAGATGTGTTCAATGAGGTACTAGGACTACCCCAAAAGAGAGATATTCATTTCTCTATAAATTTGATGCCCGTAGCACCTCTAGTGTCAATGAATCCTTACAGAATGAGTACACCAGAGCTAAAGGAGTTGCAAATGAAGGTTCAAGAACTTCTGAAGAAGGGGTATATATGCCTAAGTGTGTCACCTTGGGGTACCCCAGTATTGTTTTTGATGAATAAATATGGGACATTGAGATTGTCCATTGATTTCATATAGTTGAATAAAGTGACTATAAAGAACAAGTATCACTTACCAAGGATTAATTATCTCTTTGATCAGTTGAAGGGTGCAAGGATATTTTCAAAGATAGATCTTAGGTCAGGATACCATCAGGTAAGGATTAAACAAGAAGATATAAAAAATACCTCCTTCAGGACAAGATATGGTCATTATGAACTTCACAGTGATGTCATTTGGGTTATCAAATGCACCAGTTGTTTTCATGTGCTTAATCACTGGTGTTTTCTGAGAATATTTAGACAAGTTTGTCATTGTCTTTTTGGATGACATATTTGTATATTCCAAGTTAGAGGAAGATCATGAGCATCATTTGAGGATGGTGTCGCAAGTGATAAGGGAGCACCAGTTGTATGCCAAATTGAGCAAGTGCTCATTTTATCTAAACAAAATTCACTAGTTGGGGCATATCATATCGGAAGAAGGAATAGTAGTGGACCCTGAAAAGATAGAAGCCATTAAAGGATGGTCAATGCCAAAGAATGTGATTGAGGTCATATCATTCATGGGCCTTGATGGCTACCACGGAAGGTTCATTGCATGGTTTTCGAGAATAGATCATCCCATCACTTCCTTGCAAAGGAAGGGGAAGATGTTTCAATGGACAAAAGAATGTGAAAGAACCTTCCAACAATTGAAGCAATTGTTAAGAAGTGCTCCAATTCTGAGGATTGAAGATCCAAATGAAGAATTCATTGTATGAAAAGATGCATATAAAGAAGGACTTGGTGGAGTCCTCAGTCAAAATGGGTTTGTTGTATGTTATGAATCAAGGAAGTTAAAAGAGAATGAAAGGCTCTATGTCAATCATGATTTGGATTTGGTAGCCATAGTGCATTATTTGAGGAAGTGGAGGAACTACCTCATGGAAAAGAGGTTTTAATTGAGGACATACCATAATGGTTTGAAATATTTGTTTGAACATCCAACTCTACATGCTAGGCAAAGGAGATGGTTATAATTTCTCAGTGAATATGACTTTGATATAAAGCATATCAATGGGAAAGGGAACAAAGTGGATGATGCACTTAGCAGAAGAGTGCATGAGTTCCATGCCACAACCATTAGCATTTACCAATCAGATTTGAAAGGAAGAATCTTGGAGGTTGCAAAATCAAATTTGTAGTACATGGAATTGGTAATAAAACTGCAGCAATGTAAAATGTAGCAGAAATTTGAAGATTATGAATGGGAAATTGATGAAATTATTTTGTACATAAACATAGTTTATGTACCCAATTCTCTTGAATTGAGAAGTGAAATTTTAAAAGAAATTCACAATGTACCTTATGCGGGACACCCGAGATATCAGAAAACAATTTCAGCAGTCAAAAGCCAATATTATTGGCCAGGCATGAAGAAGGAAGTTGTTTATTTCAATTCCAAATGCTTGGAATGTCAAAAGGTAAATGTTGAGCATTGACACCCAGCAGATTCACTAGAGCCATTACCCATTCATGAGTGGAAATGGGAGGTTGTAACAATGGATTTCATCATAGGATTTCCGAGAAAAAGAAAGAAGCATGATGCAATCATGGTGGTAGTGGACAAGCTTACCAAAGCTACCCATTTTATTCCTATGAAGGTGACTCACAAGGTAGCCACTGTTGCTGATATTTACCCAAGGGAGGTAGAATGCTTGCATGGAGTACCCAAAACAATTGTGTCTGATAGAGACCCAATGTTTAACTCAAATTTTTGGAAGGGGTTATTCAAAGGGTTCAGAACAAATATGAACTTCAGCACATCCTATCATCCTGAGTCGGATGGGAAAACAAAAAGGGTGAACCAAGTGATAGAGTACACACTAAGGATGTATGTGATGGTTAAATGATCTAAATGGGAATATTATATACACTGGGTAGAATTCTCCTACAACAATGGGTATCATTCTTCACTAAAAATGAGCTTGTTTGAAGCACTTTATGGAAGAAAGTGCAACACCCCAGTAAACTGGGACAATCCACCTAATAGGGAATTGGTTGGGATAGAGTTGGACAAGGAAATGGAAGAGAAAATGTTGAAGGTTAAACATAATTTGAAGGCTTCCGAGGATAGGCAGAAAAACTATTCTAATAAGAATAGAACTCATAAGGAATTTAAAGTAGGGGATCATGTATTTTTCAAAGTGGAAGCCAACATAAGTTCACTGAAGCTGGGGAAATGTTCAAAGTTGACAGCCATATATTGTGGACCATTTGAAATTCTATGGTCCAGTAGAATATATTGTTGCATTACCTGCATCTATGTCTATACATAATGTGTTTCATGTCTCATTTCTTAAGAAATATATACATGATGCTAATCATGTTATTGATTGGAATGTGGCTCAAATGGAGCAAGAAATCTCTTTTTCAGGTGCATCTGATGCACATATTGGACCAGAAAAGAAAGCATCTATGAAATTGAGCCATAGGAATTATAAAAGTCTAGTGGACCTAGTACGGTCATGAGGACACAACATGTGAGCATAAAGATGTTATGTGGGCAGAATACCCGCATCTTTTTGAATATTTTGGAAATCTTGTTGTTGTTGTGTAAGTGAATTGCATTGAGGACAGTGCAAAAATAAGGGCAGGAGATTGTAACACCCAAAGGTAGATCCCCTTTTGAATTGTAATTATATTTATAGGCTGGTGAGCCAAGTGGCTATAAGCTGGTAGACTTATATGGTATTAGACTAGAGAGCCTAGATGTTTAAGGCCATGAGCCTATTTTTGTATATGTAAACACTCATATCATTAATAAAATTACATCGTTGCGTGTAGACTGACCATGAAGAAAGAGTTATGGGGGACTAAGTTCCACTAGGTAGGGTAAGGGATGGGGATAAGTCTCTGGGAATATGAGCTAAGATAGAGGGCTTAGGGGATAATATTATATTATTATTTCCAAAAGGCTATGGTTGACATAAGTTGTGTTTTCCTAAGTTCCTGTGAATGGGAACGAGTGTTAAGTGAAGCTCAGGTGGCTTCAGGAAGATAGGTGTCGACCTACGTGCATGCAATTATAGTTGTGAAATCCAACTCATTAGGGTTTTCTACCCATTCTCATGTCTCTCCCCATCCTCACATCCTTGTACAGTCCCATGTTCTCTCAAGAACCTCATGTTTCTTTCATTCAACCATCCTTTCAAGATTCACCCACTGATTCACGTATTGAACCATTTCTCCATCGTCGACCTTTGAGCAAGCATAAACCTTGGGAACTTGCAATCATACTTGAGTTATCCTGTGTATTTTCTATGAAGTACAATGCACATGTCCTTTACTTGAGCCTATGTTGTGTCTTAGTGGTTGGCTATTACAGCCCACATAGTTACTTGACTAAGTGTGGCTTGCTTCCATCATTTGTTCCATACCGAGCTTTGTTTTTTCCATATCCTTACTTGAATTGACTTAGGAGTTAGATTGAAGAAGTAGGTTGTTAGGCCTATGGTCTGAAGAGATGGGTTGGCAGGCCCGTGGACTAAAGAAGCAGGTTATCATGCCTATAAGGAACTCTCTCTAAGTGAGAGAGGGTTTTGGGGAAGTGATTTCCCAGAGAGATCCCAACTACAGATGTAGTGCTCGAACAATTCTTGTCCGACATGTTGTTGAATCCTAGGAAGCAAAGTGGGGCAGCCGAAGGATTGTTGAGCAGAGAAGGGGCACACTTCCTGGGGTGGGGCAGGCATGTGGGGAATGAGAGGTTGTATGTTGTTAGTGTGAGATGGCTCCTGGGAGATAATTCTTCCTATTGATATGTGCAAATTTCATATTGTCCTTCCCAAGCCTAGGAATCCCTTGCCCGGTGGAGTTTAGTCCTAGCTCGAGGGTGACCCACTGCTGAGCATGATGAGTAATGTGGTATAAGGATGGGAGGTTCTTGGAAGGTATTCACACAACTGGTGGCAATATATTAAAAGATAAGTACCAATTATTTCTTGATTGTATGTTGTGTAATTGTACATGTGTTATAATTGATGAGTAATTCATGGAGATATCATATATGTTGGATGTGTAGGCTTACTGTGATTTTTGCATTAATTTGTGTGTTATTAGAATATGTTTTCTGTATGCATATATTATCGTTATGTTTTAATGTTATTTACGCATGAATAGTGGCATGAACATAATGTTATAGTTGTTAATTTGCATTATATAGGTATGCATATAAATTCACAAATCGGTATCAGAGCACTAAGAGAAACACCCTAGGAAGTGGTGTTTCCTGACCGATTGGTAGTTGGGGATGTCACAAGTGGAATTTCCCAAATGGTTGGTAGCTGGGTATTTCACAAATTGGTACCAGAGCTACAAGAAAAGATAAAGTAATTTGGGGTAGCTTTGCCCGACAGAGGTTGGTGGCCTGGGATGTTACACCATGGGATGCAATAATCATGTATTTTGTTTTGGGATTGCTAAGAACCTAGAGGGGGAGTGATTCCATATTTGTTGTGTTTAATAAATTTTCAAAGATGACACACTTCATACCATGACAGAAAATCAATGATTCTACTCACATAGCCAATTTATTTTTCAAGGAAGTTGTGAGATTGCATGGCTTGCCAAGGAGTATAGTTTCATACAGAGATACCAAGTTCGTGGGACACTTTTGGAGAACTCTATGGAGAAGGATGGGTAAACATTTTTCCTTCATTTCAGCATATCACCCTCAAATATATGGAAATACTGAGGTAGTAAATCAAATTTTATGGAATTTATGAGGAGTTTGTTCACTAAACATCATAACCAGTGGGATCAGATTCTGCCCAAGGGAGAGTTTGTTTATAATGATTCTCCAAACAAAATCAATGGAAAGAGCCCATTTCAAATAATGTATGGAATGAATCCAAGAGGAATTTTGGAGTTAAGGGATTTGAAACATGATGAGTTTAGAAGTGTAGGAGGAGAATAATTTGTTGCAGAGATGTAGAAGCTTCAAGATGAGATAAAGAGATAGTTGCAGTAGAGCAGTCAGAAGTATAAAATCCAAGTTGATCAGAAAATGAGAGAGGCTCATTTCAAATTTGGAGATCAAGTTTTAGCACACCTAAGGAAAGAGAGGTTCCCAAGGGGAACATATAACAAATTGAATATGAAGAAAATAAGACCATGTAAAATCCTCCAAAATTTTGATGAAAATGCATATGAGATTGAGCTGCTAGAGGATGTGGTAATATCACCTATATTCAATGTTGTAGACATGTACCCTTAAAGGATGGATGATATAGGAGAAATAGATCAGCAAAAGGATATTCAATGAGAGAAGCATATGTCAACCATAGAAAATCCACAGATGGAGATCATAGATCAAAGGATTGGTAAGAAGACGAGGATAAATACTTATTTTGAGTACCTAGTGAAGTGGAAGGGTCACCTACCAAAGGATGATAGTTGGGTAAATGAATCTGACATTCAAAAGAATTGAAAAATAGTGCATGAGCTCATGGATATGATTCCATGAATTTTTGGCCAAAGGAGTATGATTCATGAGCATCACCATCAACATTTAAAGAGGCCATGTGGAGGACAACTCAACACCCAGTGCATAGATTTAAAAAAAAAATTGAATTACAAGGAGGGCACGTCATTCTTCTTTGAAAGGATTTTAATTTAAATATTTTAAATCTTTGGAGGCAAGAGACATCACATAAGGACATCGAGATTGTAATCGTCTTAATTATTAGATAGGGTTGTACAGATACTGAGTATCGACTATTATCTGAATGCAATTTCCATTGAATGTAATAGTCCTTAGTACATGAATGTAATAGCTATGATAGGATATCACTAAAGTAGTCTCGAGGGAAGTCTCGAGAAGCCCCTTGATGTATAAATATATGTATTGTATGCCCAAATGAGGATGCTAATTATTATTGTTATTGATACTGAGAGAGTTTTTGAAGATTATGAAGAATTGCAGAGAGTTCTATGAGTCCACGTACATATTTTACTAAATGAATACAAGCAGAGAGGTTTGATTCCAAATGTATGGTGTTGTGTTCATATGAATTATTTAAGCACATGTGATGTTTATTTATGTATCTTGTATGCATGGATATGTTTTTCATGGTTGTGTGTGGAGTGCACAAAGACCACAAAGAGTACGTAGTACGATTCAACATAGACTCAGAACCTCAGGAGATATAACATGAATTTACAGTGGAAGCGCAAGGAGTGCACAATTGTTTAGTTGAAGTGCAGAGAATGCACATTTGTTCATAGGAGAACAAATATTTGAGAAGACACATGCAAGGAGTGCATCAGGAAAACACTTTATTTAAGTGTTGAAGAAGTTCCAGAGGGGACGAACACAAGGAGTGCATAAGGGAGATTTTTTTCAAAAATATCTAAGTTCAAAACTTATCAGAAGTTCAAAGGTTACAAGGAGTGCAACAGAGGTTTGGAATACCTCAAGGAACAAAGCTTAGGAGAGATAGTGAGCAAAATAGTTCAACATGAGGGAATTAGATAATTTCTATGTCAAAATCTTCAAAGTGAAAAGAAGAGCACTTGAGGGAGCAGGAGATCTTATTTATCTTGTGCAGTCAAGCTTAGGAATTATAGAAGTAAAAATCTTCAAGGACGACAGGATTTACTTGTTTTAAAAGTTGAATGACTGAGATCTATTCGGGAGGATCCAGGGTCTTTTATCACCCTTATATATGGAAAAGTAGCTCGAGGCTTAACCCTGTAAGTATTTAATACTTTGTGAATTTGGAGAAGTCGTGGATCAAGTTTAAAGGAGAAGTTATCAAGGATCGAATATCTATGGTCAAGATCCATTCAAGAGGTTGCAGACAAGAGGACAATCGTCGGATCAGGAGAAGTTGCATGAGGTTTAATTGAAAAAGTCCTTCGGACTTCACACATTTGGAATATTTGGCATGTGGAGAAATCAAGACCCCCAGAGTCTCAAAGGCCAGAGTGAATCGTGGCCATCCAAAATATGAGGACATGGGTCATCAGATCGTGTAATCCAGTGGATTCGTACTTGAGAAGAAGTTAGGAATTCAAGAACCCTGAGAGTTCTAAAGTATCGTAGTTCATGTAGGTCATCCATCGGATAGGACACGTGTTGACAGATTAAAGTAATCGGAGGTCTCACACTCTCAAGGAAATAGAGAATTCTTGTGAAGGTTGCGTAGGCCCGAAGGATAAAATTAATGAAAACCATCTGTTGGAGAGGACACATGGTGCAAGATTTCCTAGTTTGTAAACTTGAAACTTCTGCAAAATAAAATCATCGTGTAGAAGGGGAGAAAATTCATTGAAGCCCTGAAGGCATCCTAGTCACTAATATAGAAGGGGACACGTGGAGAAAGGATAAACATTCAATGTTTCGAGAGATAAGAGATTTTATTGTTCAATGACCGAAGAAAATTTTTGACGCCTGAAGGGAATTGATCTAGACCATCTATCAGTCATAGCATTGTGGACCGTCGATATGAGACTCGGTGAAATTATCTTTTCGGCAATCATGGAGATTTGTGGAAAAAAGGTTTTGAAGAAATCGTCGAACCCTGGAGTGTGAAAAAGGTTGAGGTTTGTTGCTCTGGTGGAAGAATAAGAGTCGTCATATCTTCCCCTTTTCAGATATCGGAAATTCATGGGTGTTGTGTGTGTGTTGGTGCGATCAGAAATCAAAGAAGCCTGGAAAGCATAATATGATTCGTCGATCTCGAAGTTAATTGTGGACCATTGATCTAGACGCTTAGTTTTCAATATTTCATGGAATTTGTGTTGGGAGATAAGAGGGTAGAAAAGTATCGAAGTCCCAAAACTTCCAGAGGAAGAATATTTGGCCCACTATTTTGGCCCTTGGTCTCTGGGGAGGCTTTGTAAGTGCTTATGGATTCCCAAAAATGAAAATTTGAATTTGGGAAGAGGTTTTTAAGGACCTGTGTATTCATATTTTGGGCTCAGAAGGAGCTCACGAGCTAATTTCAACTCCCGAATGGAACAATCCTAAACTGGGAGGTTGAGTGGACCATAGTTGAGTAGGGGGATCTGCATCAAGGAGGGTCATTTCTCCCTTATGGATTCATGACTAGGCTTGGGAGTGACTCGATCAAGTAATTTCACTGTTCCACTCTACGGCTGGGTGGAACTTGGTTTCTCATCCTATGTCCCGGGTTCTTATTAAATTATTCTATCAAACTTAATGGTTATGTTACTATTGTTGGTAAAGTTGTATTGTATATTGTAGAGTTAGTATAGATATAGGTTTAAAATGTTTTAATTATAGGGAATATTGTATTGAAGTTACTATATGCACATGATAGTCAATTCATTAAGAGAGATACTTACTATATATAAAATATATCTAATTTCTTAGATATATATAACATTTGGAATGCATGATATTACACATAAATTGTATAAACAAATTATTACAGGTATGTTCAAACAAAAAGTAAAAAAATAGAGGAGAGTATTGCATTTTAGGATCAGAATGTATGTATATATATTCATAAAGAAATATAAGCTGAGCTTCATAAATAAAATAAATATTTTTATCACATATCAATATCGTAAATCCTTCATAGTTTAATTACAGTAATATTAATCATTGATGAATAATGTTCATATGAGAGATTTTCACTGTTTTGCTCCGTTTTCTATCTCAAGTAAGAAACCCAAATACCTTTCCTAGCTTTCCATCTTCCAATCCACTTGAATACAGAGGGTATAACTTGCTAGGATGTTCATGAGAACAATATCTTAATACCATATCCATTAAGTCAAAACAAAACATGCTTATGAAAAGAAAATTCTAGTTTTATATCCTTCAAGTCGAATCAAAACGGAAGCACAAATGAGGTAAGAAATTAGTACTTAGACAAGATATTATCCAACCTTTACAAATATATCTACCTGGGATGAAGAAGAAATTAACCATGAAGGAAATGTCAACCAACAAAATTCTGAACATAAAAGTGAGAGTAGTTTATCAACCAACAAAATTTTGAACAAAAAAGTGAGAGTAGTTTAGTATCGCATGTGCTGGAAAATATGAGAATTCTCATAGTGTGTAACAACCCAATTTGGTTATTTAATTTTCATAGTTGTTAATTTGAATTTAATTAATTATTAAAATAAATTAAATAATTATTTTATTATTTTATTATTAAAAGGTAGGTAAAGTAGTTAATGAAGGGATAAGGTTGTTGGGGAATTAATGAGGGGGATAAGGTAGTTGGGGAATTGAATGAGAACAAAGGATAAGGAAGAGGGGATGAGGACTTGGAGAAGGGTCTCATTTGGTTTTTGAAAATTCTGCAAGAGGTGGAAGAGGAGGAGGAAAAGGGGGAGAATAAATTATTTTGGGAACTCTCACAGAGCACTGCAGTTGTTGGGAACTTTGGGCTCGGGGCCAGGAAAACTTAAGGATTCCTGGAGCTAGGGAGCCATATAGGATGTTCCTAGTTTGTTGGGAGGTTAATATTCAGTTTGGGGAAATTTGGGAAGAGTAAGGACAATCAGATGCTATTGTTGATTATTATGTTTCTATTGTTATACTTCCCGATATAAAGAAAATCTGAAAGAAAAACCTTGAACTAAATTGAATTTATTTCAGTAGAATATCAATACATATTTATTTGGTTTAAGTCCCTATATGGAAGGCCTTACAAATGGTATCAGAACCCATTTTCAAAATTGAAGCCTAGGGCTTGACCAACTAGAAATGACCCACTAAACAAAACTACTCAAGAAATTGAAATCTCGATGAAGAGAGAGTATAGAAGAAAAATATATCATGTACCATATGAAAGTTTTCATGTTGTTGTAGATGCAATGACCTTCTGCAACAATAGAAACAATAGTGCTAAAATTATCATCAACTAATATCATATCTGATGCTTCCTTGGCAACCTCTGTACCAATAATTCCCATGTCTATTTCAATGTCTTCAAGCTTCAAATCAGGTGCATCATTGATACCATATCTTGTCATTGCCACAACTTTGTAATCTTCTTTGAGCATCCAAACTATATCCTGCTTATGCTTTGGTTCTACTCGAGAGAAAACCCGACCACCCAGCTTTGCCAATATTTCAGCATGCTTATCCATAGGGAGTGCCATGAAATCTTTTACAGTAAAACTTTTACCACCAAGATCCTCTCCTTCATAGAACACACAAATTTCCCGACATACAGATTTTGTTGTGGAATTGTTATCGCCAATGATCACCATTAATCAAATACCTATGTCTCCACAATCCTCAATTGCCTTGCAAACTTCTTTATGAGGAGGATATTTTAATCCAACAAAAGAAACAAAGATAAGGTTGTTTCTTATATCAGAATAATTGGCTTGGTCCAAAAATTTCATATGAGCAGGATGTTGCTCTCCATCATAGTCACAAAAATCTCCCAATTCTTCTTTGTATGCCAGACCCAAACAATGAAGAGCCTTTGAACTCATTTGGTGAAGCTTCCTCAACAGTAATTCCCTCATTGGATGGTCCAATTCAACAACGGATTCATCTGCAAGTTGTTGAAATTCACTCCTTTCTAGCATATTTTCTACAACACCCTTCACTCAGAGAGGATTTTGTTTGCAAGGTTCCTGAACAATAACGACCATGGATTTTCGATTACAATCAAACTCCAATAAAGAGAAATTCTTTGATCTCTGTATCCACCAATCAAAATTACCTGATTTCACTGTGCCACTGTTGAGAATGACACTTTCATCACCTACAGTTGGATTTGTAATTCCCATATTTTCAACTAAGACCTTCAGGGTTTCCTCTGTCGGAATGCCAGTAGCACAGAACTAGTGACCTTGATAGGATATCCCTGCATCATTGCAAGTGGTAGCAATTTCTGCTAGAGATTTTGAATTTTCCTCCATATTATGTGTTGGCCAATTTAATATTCTTCCATCTTCAGGATTATATGTTATTCCTTCAACTTGAAACTCTTGAAGTGAACCAACACTATACCCTATGGATATAAATTCACTGACCGACATATGATTAGTTGTAAGAGTGCACGTCTTATCGGATCAAATCACTATGGTGAAACCCAATGTATCCAGGCTAGGTAGCTTGCACACAATAGGATTCTTTTGCACCATCTTACTAGTGCCAAGAGACAAACATGTAGTAATGACAACAGAAAATCCCTATGGTATAGAAACAACTGCTAGACCTACAACAATATTCAAGCAGTATGTACACTTCTCCATTGAGAATCTCATATTTTTTGGCCAGCCATCTATGACATCCCATGAGAGAAAATATTTGTAGTTGACAATCCATACAAGAATACAAACAACACTAATCACTACTAATACAGGTGTTCCTCTTTACACTATGCTCCCGCCAAGCCCAAAAACTAAGTGCTAGAGCATGAGGTGGGTTATTTTCTACCCAAGGCTCATGTTTCATGCTTGATCAAGTCCACGAGCAAAAAAATGAATCAACACACTAAAGCTCAGCATAAAGTCTAGTGCAGAGGCCGAGACCAAACCCTCTCCATATTCAGAATCTGAGGCATCTTGACCTCTCGACATCCAAGCCATGTGCCTCTCTTCCTCTTCTACTGCATATTTCGCCAACAGCTACAAACTCGCCCCATAGACGAATGCACCGACCGGAGAATGGAAGCATCTCTCCTGACTGACATATCCATTGATGATTTTAGTTCTCCTGATGTCATACTGATTGATGGATTACAGGTTTTGAACAACTAAAATCCTTCGTGTGAAACCCCAGGAGACAGGAGAAAAAGGATTTGTGGGAACACAACGTTGTAGTAGTAAATCCCTAGTGCTTTCCACTTAAGCCCAAACAAAAATAGCACGAAGGTAACCACCATCCCTGAAAATTAGACTCCTTAACTTGGAGATTCCTTTATGATGATCGATATTGTTGAGAACGTCCAAAAATTTCTCCACGGGATCCTCAGCCATGGTTACAAACTTCTTGCAACGGATAAAACATGATATCCCTCCAGTTAGTATAGATGAGGTGAAGGGGACCAATGCCTAGGACTCACAGATGTGAAGTTTATAGGTTGCACACCAAAAATCTAAAGCGTAGGTAACTAGAGTCCCTGGGCTATTAAGCTTACCTAATCATGGTTAGTTTGTGCATTGGAAGTTATTCAAGCTTGAAATCTATAGAAGTAATACTTAACCATTAGATCATGAAACATTGTCTCGTGTGAACTTAACCCATAAATCATGAACCAATTTACTCTGAATCAAATCCTCTGCTGAACCATTAATGCGTTGTCCACATGTTACTGAGTCCAACCCATCCCGATATACCACGAAATCCATTTGATGGATCTAGTTATTAGAAGATCTTTAAAAATTAATTAATTGAGTGATTGATTGAAAACAAAGAAATGAGTCTTTTGATAGCCATGTAGAAATAATGTTGTTAGAGCGATACAAACAACGTGTCATGTATCGCGAGATAAAATCTCGATGAAATCTTGTATTGTATTCATTTGAATGTGGCTATACATAATTAGTTGCTATAATTAGTCATCATCACTGGTTTCCAATTATATGTTTGGGTATGGGAGGTGTTGTTCCTGAGTCTGTACTTAAGGCTTAAAGTACAGTGTCAAGGCATCCGAAAGTATGTTAAAGGTTGATAAAAGGATTACGCTAACCTTCTGTATAGGAAACTAATGAGGATTTCTACATTCTCGTTGTCTAGCTTCCAACTATTCCTGAGTAGTAATATCTTGTTCAATGGCTGTCCATGAACGTTCAAGTTCGTCTCGGGTGTTAGCAGTTTTAAGGATTGTGTCGAAAAGATTTAAAGGCTCTTTCCTGTAACTATATTATATTTAAATAAAAGTGTGAGATGGGAGAAATACATGTAGCTGCATATAGCGCAAGATTCCTATCAAAGAAAACTCACATATAAATAGAGGAGGAAATTGGTAGGAAAGAAACTGACATAACAAAGAATAAACGTAGAAATCTGAAAATGCGAATTGGTCTTGCACCCGCTGATAACTGGTGCAGAGGAAAGACAATAAACACATAGAGAAAACCACGGTTCTTTTGTTATAGTAGTGGTCGTACTAAATTATAACAAAGCACGTCAGTTATGAACGAATAGAATGAAATGAAACATGAAATACAAAGAAGCAAACTTGAAAACACAGTCTGGACGGAATCAAGAATCTCCAAATTGCTTGTATATTAACTTCTTCAAATGCAAAACTCTATTACAATCGACCCCAAAAAGGTCCAGCCCTTTCTTCTTCTTTTTGTGGTATACTTATACAACTTAGCAGAACAATTTAGAAACTCAACGGTTTCACCAATTCAGTTACAACCGAAAAGAGCGAAATCGCTCTCTTTTCTCCTATTCTATTTTCAAATGGCGCCAGGTGCTTGTCTTTGCGAGGATTCGGTGCATATGATACATTTGTCCACAAATTGGGATACAAGCTATGAAGGTTCCGCTTGACAGCTGGCCTCAACGAAATATCATTCTCGGGCTAACTGTGGCAGCTTATCCCCTATCTGTGCATCAACGATGTCAAGGGAACTTAGTTGTGCACTAGGTTGAATTAAGTGTTTGTCAACTTGCGCCATATCCACCCTATCCATCTTAGAGATATCCGTCGAATCTCTCTCATTCTTCTCTTTTAGGTCGAGTAAAATCTGATCTAAATTCATTTTCCTTAACGTTTCTGAGTCACCTCCACTCTCCATACCTAACAACTCACCATCTATAGCATTGAAGGCTTCTTATTCTAATGAATTTGTTACTTTTTGGACCTGTTCCTTGCTTAAGGTAATATTATGTTCCCAATCCTTTAACAGAATGTTACCTCTGGTTTGTTCAACGATGGTGAGTTTGGGAGAACCTGCCGAAAATTTGTTGTTAGTAGCTATCACCGCCTCTTGGAAGGCGACCCGAGCAGCTTCTGCGTTCCTTTCTCTGACAGTTAGATTCTCGGACATCCGATGCATCAACATGCAATCTTCTCGAATTTCTCCCACTTTGTCTAACAGATTCTGTTGCACAGAAGAGATCCTTCTTTGAATATCGATCGCTCGAGATTTAAACCCCTCGACATCGGTCACCTTGCTTTCAACACCCTCTAATTGAGCCTGTAGCTCTACAATCACATTTCTCTGTTGACCAGCCTGCACCCGACCGTCTCGGATCATTGAATGTGCTTGTTCCAACTTGGCTCTGCACACTTCGATTTCCTTTTTGTCAGCCAGTCGAGCCAGTTCTATTTCCCAACTCACCTGACTCTTAGCGCTCTCTACGGGCAAAGCTACTATGGCTTCGAGGGTTTTGATCAGACGATTTTTTCTTTTGAGCTGACCTTTTAGCATCCCGATTGATCTAAAAATAGAAGGCTGACTTGTTATGCTATGCAATCACCCCTACTTCATTAAAATAAACTTTACAAGACCTTGCTTCATGTGTATAAATATGCAATATAAACTTATGTGTTAAGTTCATGCTTCTTCCTTTAAATGTTTATGTATGAGGAAATGTTCTTGTAAATGGTTAAACATGTGATTTAAATGAAATCACAGCAACACAACTTGCATCAAATAAACCATCAAACGCACAACAAGAACAACATGATAAAGGAGTTCACCCCCCTCCGGGCTACATCTCCTTGAGCCTCCATAATGGACTTGGCTCTCTGGG
>SNQJ01S0006956.1:93075-105383 GCA_010110895.2 Picea sitchensis | reverse complement strand
ATGCATGTACTTAGTAAGGGTTTCCTTTGCCTCATGGAGTTGAATCTCCATCTCTTGCAACCTTTGCACAAACTGTTCTTTTTCCTGCTTCATGGCCATCAACTGTTCTTCAAGGGCAATGTTATTATCATATATCACTTTCATCAAATCTTTCATAGTTATCAACTCTTCTTTAGATAATGAAACTGTAGGAGAACTATCAATACTTGAAGCTTCTGTCATTTTTGCAAACTTCAAAACAAAACTTGCACAAAAACCAATAGCTAAATCTTCAAGCTATCAATGGAAAACACATGAGCGAAACAAACTTATGCTCTGATACCACTAAAGAGCCAATAAACGGGTGCCACGTGGAAGCCCTTCATTGGGCCATGTGGCACCTTTCCATTCGCCTAAAATATGCCACGTGTCACCATCCGATTGGACAACCACCATCCAATAAAAACATGCCATGTCATCAAACTGCCACATCATCATGATGGTACGGCCCTGCCACGTGGCCGTACGTACTGTACAGACAGGTACAGTCAACACTTTTTTACCTGTTTGACTTTCCGAACAGATCACTATATATTTCACTCCCGACGTTTGTTTGAGATGAAACGAATTGCGTTGGATTCGTGACAATGAGGACTATGCTCACGTCCGATTTGAGGCAATTCCGAGAGTGTCGATTTTTGGGCTAAAATTTGACCCCTGGTCCAGATTTTGATCACCGATCGAGAACTGATTCGCTGATGCATACACTCCTAGCGTTCCTGCGATATCCGTGGCGAATTCCTCATTATTTTTGTTCTTTACATCGATCATCACTTTGAATTTTTTAGCGGTTGATCCTTCGTCCTGGTAGAACTCCCTTTTGACCACTGCTTTTCTCTTTTTGTCGAAGAAGAACTCGTTTGGAGGAAGTTCTTCTGCTCTGATCAGCCTTAGCTCCTCGTCAAAAATCCATCCTTCTTTTATATTTCCTCATGTTGACTGTAAGAGGGTGATAGAAGCGATGGGCTCACCGATCTGTTTCGCTGCTTTTCCTGGTGTGACGACTGAGTCCTGCTTCTTCGGAAGTTCAGTAGTCTTTGTCTCAGTTTCCGTATTCTGGGTCTCTGGCGGGTCTGGATTCTGCGTCTCTGGTGGGTCTGGATTCTTTTGATCCCCTTCGTTATGGATTTTTCCGGAACCGGAATTTGTCTCTTTGGGGCCTTCATCATCTTTCGGTTCTGTCTCAGAAGCGCCCGGGCTCCCTCCTCGCAATACCGTAGGAAGACACGTTCGTCTGGTTTCTTAAAATTTCAATACAGAGGCCATATCTTCGGGTGCTAAAGATCGGATCCGAACTAGCACCTCCCCATAAGATCTCGCCCCTCGGAAAATGTCATCTGAGGGTGAACACTCGTGTTCAAACCTCTTCAGCCCACAATTTGCTAAATGATTGCTTACAATTTTCTGAGGATCATGTTTTTTGTATTCAATGGAGACTAAACTCAAGTCTTCCAGGGCAGCAGCCTCAACTTTCGCATGCCCAAAATCCAATAAAGAATAAGAATTTAGCCGAACAGGGAAAAATGGCCATACCTTCTTCGAAGATACTTTGAGCTCTTTACTCACCCCGCCAATCACTGTTTGTCAGGCAATATCGCGACAAGCCAGCTTGTCGGGGATGAACAGTGGTAGTGCAAGCGGGCGAACAATAGCTCCGAAAAATCTAAAATAGGAAAACTCTGCTTCTACGTACCAGTCTGCTATACCATTCAAATTTGCAGCAATGTTGTCCGAGATACGAGCAGGTGAAATTCCAAAAATGGCGATGTGTAGAGGTACCATTACCCAGTTGAAAATTTCATAAATGAATTTGTTTTCCTTATTCTCCCACAGTTTGTCTTGATATTTATGTATAGGTTTTTCTTGGGTTGGATTCCAAGCCCAATTCATCAAAGGGAAAGGTGTCATGCTACATACCGTGTCCATGATATACGCAGACATGAAAAATGAGGATGGTCTCCCGTTTACCTTCTGCTCCCGATACTCAGTGACCTAGTTGAACAAGCTGTCTGAGAGCATCTTTGCCCAATTAAATGAGCAACCTTCTGCAACCCGAAATATGAGAGGCACCCACGCAATGTAGAAATGCGAGGTGTCTTCTCTCCCAAAAAGATGACATGTCATCATGGCCACATATTTATATTGTGGCTCCAAAGAATCGATAGAATATATGCCCTTGTCATTTTCTCTGAAATTCACATTGTGCAAAACCCAATCTTTAATCAAACTCGGCATGGTTTTGTCATATTCAACGCACTCCTTCTGTTTGAATTTCTCCAGGAATTCAGCATCATACGTGTATTCAGATGTTGTCGGAAGCTTATACATGCTTTGGATGTGCTCCAGTCTGAAAGTCCCGACCGTGACCCGCTGGTCGTTTATGATGGTTCTGGTGGGTAAGTCTATGTGATCCAATGCCCGTCAGATCATATCATAATAGGGGAGCAACCGTGGTCTGGTTTCTACCTTGTGCATTCCCAATTGAACAACAATCTTGTATTTAGTGTTCAAATCATCCTTTTCATTGTCATCCGAGTCTGAATAATTTACCAACTCAGTTTGTAGAATATCTGAGACCAATGACCAGCTAGGGACCGAGCCGCCACTCCGAGGTGAAGTGTCAGAGACATTATCTGAACCTTGTCCTGCATCCTTGACGTCAACCTTTGCTGCTTTCCGTGGAGCCATAGCTGAAGCTTGTGTTTTTGCTCTTATGCGATAAACCTGCGTATACATGCAAAAATTAGTTCACTCGAAAAATGGCGAGCTCTGCGTGCTTATGAAAAATGTTTTGATTATAATAGAATGGAACTCCGTATATATTTGAAAATTCTGTACTCTTCGTAATAAGTCTGTCCAATCGCAATTAGAAACAAATTGATTGCGTAAAATCCGATCTTATTTATTCGTAGATTCACCCTAATTCTTCATAAATATCATAAATGTTTGGCAGTTTGACAGTCAGTCGAAGTATGGAAAGAAGAAGTTACCTCAGGAAATGTGCAAGCCTCGAAGCACGTGACATACCTTGATTCATTTTAAAATATTCAAACCTAGCAACGTTATAAAATTTTTCACTTTTCGCTGCATCGTGGATTTCCTTTCAACATTTTGAGTTTTCAACTCGCGAGACTGCGAGGACTGATTTTGGCTTGATTAAAGGTAATCGTGATTTAAGGCATGATTAATTTCATAATTGTTTTACTCACCGTCTCGCGACTTGGAACTTCGAAGATGAAAATTTGGGAGACTAGCATGTCGAGTCACGAAAATGCGAGATAGCGATAATTAAGACTTAATTAGGATTAAGAAAAAATTTGGATTAGGTGATTAATTAATCCTACTAAAATCACATCGCGGCTTCGTGAGTCAAAGTTTTAGACATCATGCTTTCAAAAAGATAGCGTCGAGTGGCGAAGCGTCGAGACCCATTTTAACCGTGGTTAACTTTTTACCTTTAATCTTAGACCAGGGTTAACCCATGAGTACCTCGCGTCCTCGGCTCTTGGGACTGTAAGGAAAATCACTTATGTTTGATGAACATCGAGGCGCGAAACCCCGACGACGTCTAAACACTGAGTTAAGAAACTTTACCCTGGTTACTGTCTAGAGTGAAAACTTAACCTGAGTTCGTCGTATCGTGACTCGTGACGTGAGAAATCAAAGATTAAGGTATCCGACTTGCGAGATCCCAAAATAAAGAAAAAATATTAGATTGTTATTACGAAAGTGGATTTGTTTTAATGGGAGAAAAAGCATTGCTGCTTATTTGACCAGGTTGTAGGATTTTTTCAAAATCCTGAGGGGGGAAAAATCCAAAGGCCATCTTTAGAATTTAAGTATCAAAGACTGAAAATTGTGAAGGGTTATAATAAATTAAGGGTGGCTCCAACATAGGCTCCAACTAGGGATCACGCCTTCTTGTGAGGCAGGAAGAACAGTAGACCATGTGCCAATATTGGGTAAATGGAGTCAGAACCTTAAACCTGCGGAAAAAGCCAAGGAAAAAGGATTGAAGGGGGAAAAGACTTCGTTTTTTACCTTGAGAAGTTTTTTCAAAATCAGATACTCTTTCCAACACAGTTGTAGCCTCTTTCACAATTTTCCCCATCCCACTACTAACTTTGGGTAAGTTTCAAGACAGTCGAAACAACCCTAGGAGATTCAATAGTTCTTGAGTCTCTCGGCCTGCATCAAATGGATGAAATTATATATCTTTTAAAATGGGAAGTCCCGTTTGAATTTGGGATGTTGATTAGATTTTTAGAAAGCATCGGTTACCAGAGTAGATTTGTGTTCATGTATGACATCCTTACAGATATCTCAGACATCGCTTCACTGCCAGTGAGCCTGTTCAGTACCCCGATGAAGTTGTCTGACCCTTTTTCACTGAATTTCTTTTCACCACTTCGGAAAATTTTTATGCGTTTAAACACTGAGACGAGGGAAATCATTTTTGAATTTCCTTTCATCATCTCCCTGGACTAGGTGGGGGCAATCATTTCTGAATTTCCTTTCACCACCTGTCTTATAATTTACTTGTAAAGCACGAAGATGGGAGCAATTAGTTTATATCAGGGCTGATATCTATGTAATATTTTGCATTAAAGGTCTGTCAACTCATTTTGGTTACTTGGTACCAAGCTTCCCTTGATCTTCACAACACCTTCATTCTTAGGGAAAAAAGGGGATTATATTTTTTAAGGGGCATCCGGTCTGACCAAGCTTTGATTCTTCCGAAGCTATTAAAAAACCTAGGAAAGTTAAGATCGCTCTAAACGTTCCTTCATTTAGCAAGAAAACAAGTATTTGTGAAGACCAGCTTCCCTATCAAGATCTTTTTCGAAACCTCTGAAGCTTAAAACGAAATACTTTTACCCCATTGCAATGACTCGGAAGGATAACGATTTGCTAAAAGTTAGACCCAGAGATGGACATGATATAAGGTAGCGGTTTAGCGATTGAACACACAAAAGGTCGAAACAGTCTAAGACTGTCTTTTATGGGTATGTTTAGGGACAGATATCCTGACTCGCTATTTTCAGATTTAGAGTATTCGTTCAAATAACTATAATCCAAAGATTTTAACCCACACTGCAATTTAAAAAACGTTACCTTGGTTTACTTAAAATAGTCTTTATAACTCGTGTTTTCGAAAGCTCACCTTTACCTTTTCTTTTCATTTTCTTGGTGCACTATGAAACTAATTTTTAGGTATCACCTGTCTTATGCCATTCCATTTCTGACACCGACCTGCCAATTACTTTTCCTGTTAATTTCGTCTGCAGCTGGAATCCTGTAAAAACAAATACAACTCTTATTGGAAACGTGTTGAGAGTTTAGGGATGAAAACCAAAAATTAAAAGTAAATGTTTGAACGAAAATATAAGTATGTACAAAACACTCATAATGAAATTTATTTACTTATGAATTTTATTTATTTATTTATTTTTATTTTTTGTAACACTGTTACGTCATGTAGTGCTTTAGATACTGCCCGTTGACAGGGGCACTGAGAACTTCTCCATCAATATTTTCCAAAAGAAAGGAATTTTTTCCTTCTGGAACCGAGACCCTGAATGGTCCATACCAAAGGTGATCAAATTTTCCATGCTTCGCGGCTTCTTCCCGTCTCGTATCCCATATTAACACTAAGTCACCTGGGAGGAATTCTCTGTCCTTTGCCTTGAGGTCGAACAATGCTTTCATATCGTCCTGATAATTCTACATTTTCTCATCAACTTCCACTCTATTCTGTTGAACCTCGATCAGCTGGTTATTTCTCCTGGTTACATGATTGGGTTCTTCATTCTGATCCTGCCATAATTTCATCACTGGAAATGCTAAGTTTATAGGCAGAACCACCTCGGTTCCATAGACCATTTGAAACGGTGAAATTTCGATAGACCTTTTAGTGCTGATGCAGTTTTCCCACAACGCGTACTTCAAATGCACATTCCAGGACCTTTTGTTTTCATCCAGTACTTTTTTTATTACATTTACCAGGATTTTGTTAGATGATTCGGCCAGCCCGTTTCCTTGGGGGTAATAAGAAGTGGAATGGCCAAGAACGATATTGTACTTTTGACAGAAGTTGATCATAGCCATGGACTTAAAATCTTGGGCGTTGTTGGTAACAATCTTTTGGGGACACCCGAATCTTGACAAGATGTTATCTTCCAAGAAGTCGATCACCACCGAGTCTATTTCCCTTTTGGTTGGAATGGATTCCACCCACTTTGTAAAATAATATGTGGCTGTTAAGATCCACTTATGTTGAGCACTGGAATGGGGATTAATTTCCCCTATAAAGTCTAGACCCCATTGTTGAAATGGAGCTTGGGTTTTGACCAGAACAAGTGGCAGTGCAGGGAGTTTCTTCTTACCAGCGAATATTTGACACGAGTAACAGGCACGCACTTTGGCATTGACGTCCGAAAATATTTTCGGCCAATAGTATCCGGCTCTCAGGATCTTGTAGGCTGTGGCTCTCCATGCATGGTGTCCTCCACAGATTCCTTCATGAAATTCTTCTATAACCCGTGGAGTTTCCAACTCAACTAGACAGACTAGTAAAAACCTGAGTGGATCCTTCCAGTGTAGTTGATTTTCGGAGATGCAATATTTTACAGCTTGGAGTTTTAACGTTCTGCATTTGGCTGGTGATAATCCATCTGGACATTTCAGGTTTAACAAATAGAAAACTATGTATTTATACCAGCCTGACGATATGAATTTTTCTTCAACCTTGCTTGGAGGTGTCTGGTCATCTGGCTCTTGCAAATGTGTGTCTCTGTCTTCCCCTTGGAGGCAATTGATATCAAGAGCTCTAAGGTTAGACTCGGCCAAGAGTTTGGCCAAACCCTGCCCCTTTATCAATTTAGTAGGCTTGACTTCCAGATCAAATTCCTGTATTTTGGCGAGCCAACGCCCTCGTTTTCCATCACTATCTGGCTGTACCAATATATCTTTCACAGCACTAGTTGGCACGTACGCGATAATTTGTGAATGCAGCACATAGGTTCTGAATGCTTTCAGCGCTTTCACCATTGCGTACGCCTGTTTTTCCAATATGCCATACTTTAGTTTGGCATCTCTAAGGCTCTTGCTGAAAAATGCGATCGGTTGTTTGAAGCCTTCATCATCCTTTTGCAGTAACACCGCAGTGATAGTATGTTTAGAAGCGAATGAGAAGATGAGGAAATCTTTCAAGTAATCTGGGCTTGCTAACACAGGTGCTTCGCTGATGAATTTTTTAATATGCGCAAACGATGCTTTAGCCTCGGTCGTCCAATTTACTCTGCTATCTTTCTTCAGCATTCCTGTGATCAATTTGATAATCTCAGCAAAATTTGGGATAAACCTTCGTAAAAAATTTATTGTACCTAAGAAAGATTGAATTTCTTTTATGTTTCTAGGAATATTTATAGTTTCAATTGCTTCAATCCTCTTAGGATCGATCATGATTCCATCTTTAGACACAATATGCCCCAGAAGCTTACCTTCCTGCATAGTGAAATGTGATTTCTTTGGGTTCAAAGACAGGCCATACCTGCAGCATTTTTCGAAAGTCTGTTTTAAATGGATCAAATGTTCTTCATCGGTTTTAGAGAAAACCATCAAATCGTCAAGGTAGATGACTACGAACTTGTCTCTTTCTCCTATGAAAGCGATGTCCATAGCGCGCTGGAATGTAGCCCCTGCATTCATCAAACCAAACAGCATTTTGTCATACATGAATGTACCCCATGGTGTGGTGAAAGTAGTTTTTTCCTTGTCTTGCTCGTTTATGGCGATTTGGTTGTACCCAGAGAACCCATCTATCATAGACATTCGATTTTCTCCAACTACCCTTTCTAGGATGCGGTCCATTTTGGGAAGCGGATAATTATCCTTAAGAGAGGACCTGTTCAAGTTTCGGAAATCTACACACAATCTGATTTCTCCATTCTTTTTTCTGACAGGGACCAAATTTGCCACCCAGTTTGAGTACCTTAGAGGTACAATTATTTTCGCATCTAAAAGCTTCTTAACTTCCTTTTCAATGACGGGCAACAAAAGGGGGTTAAATTGCCTGAGATTTTGCCTAAAAGGCTTGACCCCAGGCTTCAAAGGTATCTTGTGCTCAATTATGGAAGTATCATACGTTCGAAGCTCATCATAGGACCAGGCGAAAACATCTTTATACTGTCTGAGTAGGTCTCTGTACTGGTCTTTTACTTTGGGAGGGAGAAATTTAGATATCTTTACTATCCTGGATTCTTTTTCAGTTCCTATATCGCAGTCCTCCACTTCTTCGGGTTGGGGATACAGAGTGGATTTCACAGGTACGTCGTTCTGATCGAAAAGTCTTTCTAAAGGAATCAAGCCTTTCGGAATTTGGTTGTTTTTAAGGACCAACATACAATGATCCGCTATTTTTTCTCGAAAGGTTTCAGGATCTTCACCCTCTTGCATAATCCACATCGGGTCGTTTTTATTTTCTTGGTCTGGATGAGTTTCAGAGAACTCACCTACTGCCAGAAGAAATTTCTGAATTTGTTCGTCATCTTCAAAGACCTGCCAGTGTCTGACATTGTCTGGTATAGAGGGTTTATATCTGATTTCAATGTGATATTTTAGTTTGAGGTTCGTGGGAGGAGAAAAGGTTGAAGCTGCCTTGGCCAAAGCGTCAGCATGCAGATTCTCTGCGCGAGGGATAAAATGGACTTTTACAGATGAGAAAAAGTTTTCCATCAAATCCCAAGCACAATTTCTGTATGTTCTTAGTGTTGGATGCTTGGCTAGGTATTGTCGGTTTACTTGTCTTACTATCAATTCAGCGTCACCGTACACCTCCAAGTTCTTTATATTCAGCTTTTTCACAGCCTCTAATCCTAAGATCAATGCCTCATATTCGCATACGTTATTGGTGTAATCTATGTCCCACTGCAAACGATAAGAGAAAGGAACCATGAACTTACCTTCGGGTTCTACCAAAAGTATCCCAGCGCCAGCTCCTTTAGAAGACGAAGTGCCATCGAAGTACATTTTCCATACACCATTATTGCACAGCTCTTCTGTCAAGGGGATTAAATCTTCTTGGTTAATATCGAGCTCCTCAGGACCTCCATCCAATCCATCATCAAAAGACAAAATGCAGTTTCCCAGATCTTGATCTGCGACGTAAATTGGGAAGTTGTGTGGGTTTTGTGGATCATTGACCGTGTACGCTAATCTTGTCTCTCTGTATAAATGAGTGAATTGACTCCTGAACATAGGGATTGTGGCGTAAGAAATGTCTAACTAGAGAGAACCTCCCAATTTGGCCCCCCATTACCTAGACAACAACATACCGTACTTAGGGGGAATATCGACGATAACCACATCCATCATGATACTTTTAACAGGGATTTGCACTAGGGTAACTACCAGATCCTTTATCATTCCCATGCATTTAACCTTTCTGTAATCGAAAGAATACAGATTTCCATAAGGTCTCATGATCTGTAGACCCAGCTTCTCCATTATAATTTTGGGCAGAACATTATGAGAAGCCCCAGAGTCTAACATACAATTATGTAGCAACTGATCATGTATATTCAGGGTGATATAAAAAGGAGCGATGTTGTCTTTGGACCCTTCAAAATGATGACCAAAGGTGATATTAGGTCTGTCATCTTCCAGGTTGATAACATCAGACTGACTGTCTAGCTCGCACACACCCATCGCTTTGGCAATTTGTTTCCGATAAGTGGGATTTTTTGCTAATTCCACCAAAGGAATCGAAATTTTAATCTTGCTTAACTCATTTTCAAGATTGAAAGGTGTGTTTACCTTTTCCGTTTCTTTGGTTGAGATTTCCACATTTTTCCTTTCCGACTTACTTGTCTGGATCGCCTTGTCGCTCGTTCATTTAGTTGAAGACGTAGCTTTATCTACTGGTTCGGTTTCTTGTGTTTGAGTTTCAACTTTTTTTATTTCGGACCCTTGAGTTTTCACTACCTTGGTTTTGTTACTGGGTAATGAGGTCTCTTCCGAAGGGGGTTCATGAGTTTGACCCCTCTGAAGGATTCTCTTAGGTTGATCCATTGAAGTGGGTTTATTTTTTGATCTTAGGTTGTACTTTGGCTGAAACTCGACCATTATCATCTCTGTTTCTGGTTGAGATATAGTGGGATCAGTGTGATCACCTTCTTCATCTTCATTCGACGGCTGTGGAAGGTTCAAAGATTTTTCATAATCTTCATGAGCGAGATACGGCTGTGAACAGTCATCACCGAAATTCGCGACTTCATCTTCCAAATCTCCGAAATCTTGGAAGTCATTTGCGCCAATAAAATTTTCGTTCTTTAATGGCGCTTGTATTTTTTGATCTTCGTTCTTAATTTGTTTCTGTTGATTTTGGGGATTTGGGTTTGTCCTGAAATCCTTTTTATTTGAAGAATCAGCCCTAACATGTTCCAACTCCATCCTAGAAATTTTATTGGACAGTTCTTTAATCACTCGGGCCATATCATCTACCCTGTCATCAGTGTATCGATTCGAGCCCGAAGGAACCGCTGGTTCCCTATAGCATCTATTATCGCGGTTGATTGTTTCAAATTTAGCTTTTAATTTTCCCGAAGCCATCATATTAGATTCAATTTCGACAGCATCGTCTTGCATTCTACTTAGGGTGGCTCCTCTTCTTTCTCGTAAAAGTAGTGCGAAATCCGGCTCGAAAGCTCCCGCGAAGCTTACTTTGGATGAGGGTTCAGAGGGTTTAACTGCGGCTAGAATCTTATTATACAGTTTGTTGAATCTCAGAATAAATTCCATAACCATTTCTAAGTTCTTTTTCTTTAGTGACCCGAACTCAGTAAGATAATATAAGTGATCTTTTCGCTCTCCCCATTGTCTTAGAAAAGCATCTTCCAAGGCATCATATGATAGGATAGAAGCTGCGGGTAGGCTCCAAAACCAAGTTCGGACCGGTCCTTCAAATGTCTGGACAAGGAGTCTCAAATAGACATCTTCGTGCTTGATACCACAGATTTCTGCGAATTGGTTGAAGAAATTTATATGCTCGGCTGCGGTTAGATCTCCCTCCCCCGTGAACTTAGGAAGATTTTTGATGTAGTTTTCAGGCAAATCATGGAGGGGAACGGGTAAAACCAAGGGAGCGTACCTCGCTGCTACTTTAGCGAATACTCTGGGAGGAGGGACATGGCATTGACCTCCAACTCCACCTCCAAGAGAACCTCCACTACCTCCTTCGGCGGCTGCCATCGATTCTGGTGGGGAAACAGGCGAGACCGGGAAATTCAGTCGAAGGAAAGCTAGTATGTTAACTGTCGATGGAATTTCTAAAGGATCTATTCCCTTGTGTATGGATGGGAAAGTATGATGAATCTCACTTCTAACTTCGAAACAATTTGTTATTGGATCGTTGGTATCAAACAGAGGACTGTGTGAAGTAGAAGGTTCCGAACGACATTTAGTCTTTAAAAAATTTTCGGGATTATTAACAGGAGTAATCAACTTACCATCTGGGTTCTGTCTGGTATTCCTTTTGATGAATGCCAGTTTATTTTTTCCGTGGAGTCGCCAAGTGAAATATTAGAAAAGCCTTAAAATTGTGTGCACTCTATGTTCACTATCAAGGAGTAACATTGTCAACGAAATAAATGTCGTTTTCCCAGGGAAAATATTTCGTAACTTCGCTCCCCGTCAACGGCGCCAGAAAGATGTTGTTCCTGACTCTGTACTTAAGGCTTAAAGTACAATGTCAAGGCATCTGAAAGTATGTTAAAGGTTGATAAAAGGATTACGCTAACCTTTTGTATAGGAAACTAATGAGGATTTCTACGTTCTCGTTGTCTAGCTTCCAACTGTTCCTGAGTAGTAATATCTTGTTCAATGGCTGTACATGAACATTCAAGTTCGTCCCGGGTGTTAGCAGTTTTAAGGATTGTGTCGAAAAGATTTAAAGCAATATGGGTTTGGTTAGATAGTCCGGGTTCGATATTTGGCTGTGTCGCTGCAGGGACATTCATTGAGGAATATTAATCGTAGGAAATACTTTAAAGATTTATTAAACGCTGTCTTGATTGAGTCGAGTAAAGAGAATTTTACGTTTTAGGAACAAAACATAAATGCTATTTGAAGGCTCTTTCCTGTAACTATATTATATTTAAATAAAAGTGTGAGATGGGAGAAATACATGTAGCTGCATATAGCGCAAGATTCCTATCAAAGAAAACTCACATATAAATAGAGGAGGAAATTGGTAGGAAAGAAACTGACAT
>SNQJ01S0006956.1:62272-86929 GCA_010110895.2 Picea sitchensis | reverse complement strand
AAAAAGTACATATAATATTTTTATTACAGTCATTGTATACATATATTAATTAAAATAATTTGGTATATTATTTTGTTATTATTATTATAATAATTAATAATCAAATAATTATTTCCAACAAGATAAAAAAGGGGGTGAGGATCTTACATATGTGGTAATGATATTAATTAGTTCCAATTATTTGAGGACTAAATGCTATTAAAGGAAGGGTTAAATGTTGATTAAATAGGAAAGATAGAGTTAGTGATGAAAATCTCATAGTCCTGGCATAGCTAGCAAGGCAAGGGAATAGTAGCCTCACTGGACAAAGTTATCGAGCTTAGAGGATTTTAACCATAACCCTTATCCACTTACCTTATGGGAGTAATGTTTGTTTACAGACAAGTAAAAAAAAAAACTTACACCTAACCCTACCTTAGCAAGTTTAAGTTGAGTACCACTTTGAATGCCTTAAACCCTTCGAATAAGCACGTGGTTGGGTCTTTATCTAGTTATTTAATATGGTCAGGACTCAAGGAAATAGAGGTCGGGGGACATCATTGCAAGGACCACCGATGTTAGTACTGCAACCACCATCGCCTGAGCTAGCTCTCATTTTGTGCTCCTTTGAGGATATTAATGTGACATTAAAGGGATGTCAATCAATAGATGTTGAAGTGGAACCCACACCATATAGAGTGGGTAACCCTGAAGCGTCGAGGGATTCAGATGGAGGGCCTCCAACAGGGGACATCACTAGAGAACTACAGAAAATCAAACACCTAGAGTTTGTTGGGGTACATGCAAGTGAACGTTTTGAGGCATGGTTGGAAGGAATGATGAGATGTTTTTCCTTGAGAGACTATGATTCCATGTCAAAAGTGAACATAGCAATCTGATACAGACCCCCTCCCTCACCCGGGGTCGACTTGACGTCCTGGTCAAGGATCGTTCAAATCGAGAGCTGAATCAGCTCTTCGAGCTCTATTGAACCCCTTGTTAATGTTCACAGGTCCTCGATTTTCCTGTGCAGGTCCAAAAATTGAACCCGTGGGATATTTACTAAGCCCCCCTTTCTTCTAGGAAACATTTATGGGCCTCTATCCCCATTCCTTAGGGAAAATCCTCATATGACCAAGGACTATGACCAGGATCTACTCAATAGCGCATTATTTTGAGCTTCGATGATATCTCCAACCTTTTATTCCTTTAAATATTCGAAACTGACCTTCAACCCCTTTTCTCAAGAAAAAATAGGATATGAATAAGTGTTGTGATCGAGCACCAATCCAAAATGTGCTAATTTGGGCTTCAATGTTCAGTGATTTCCGAACACATCTAATACACAAAACTTTCTAAAAGTGTTGATCCCCGAAAAGGAATATCGGATGACTCTCCTCTCTCCATGGATCAACATCCCAGATTATGGTTCTAAGATTTGGTGGATTCTTCACAATGCCCTTTCTACAAATCTTCTCGATCACCAAAAAGTTAATTTTGCCTAACCTTAGATCTACACTCCACCATGCTTTGATCAATGGATAATCCAGAACAACTTCCTTAAGGCTTCAGTGATTTTTGTTGGTCGTCAAACAACACAACATTTTATATCTCCCGAAGCCGAAATTTCGAGCATGTGGATTTGATATCTACCCTCCATGTGTCCCCTCTTAAATTAACAGATAGGATTCCTCCAGAGCATCAGGGATTTTTCCCATTCTACAAAATGACATGAAATTACTGAATTTCAAAGTCCCCGAACTCTAGATATTTTTCCATGCATCCTCTCCAAATGGATGGTTAGGATTAATTCCGACCTTTGCAACACTACTCTATTCCCTTCAGAGTGTCATAACTCTAGACCTTTGGATCTGTTTCCATGTGTCCTCCCGTGATCAACGGTTGACATCTACTACAAACTTTTGCAGCCTTCCATGGTCAGAGGGGCTAAGACTTTTGTAGCCTTCCATGCTAGACATTTGATGTTGTGGGCAATTTCTGAAGGAGATAAGTCTTCTAGTATTCTTTTGATGTGAGAAACATAATGCGAAAATTTCAAACAAGAAGCATATGAATCTCCCCTCAAGTGAAATATGGTTCTGTCGAATGCAATTCCAACCATTTCTATTGTGGGAAACGTTCCAAGACGGATTCTTATTCTAGTTCTGTCATCATTCCTTCCATTACAAACCTGGGTAGTCCACTTCCCACTCCTAGGCGACACCCCTCTGTATTTATTTAATCCTCCTCCGCTAATTTTTGAATTATGATCTCCAACAGTAATACCGACCTCTTTCTTATGGGATTTTTGTTGGGCCTATGTACTAATAAACCTGCCTCCACCATCATCATCCACGGGGTTTCATCGTTCTTTAATGTTTTGGGCATCAATAGAAAAACCTTCATCATTATCAATATATGACATATCTCCACAAGAAAAGTTTGAATCGTTGTGCCACATATCTCCACAAGTAAAGGTCAAATCGTTGTGCCACATATCTCCAAAAGAAATGGTCAGCAACCTCCAACCTATAAAACCTTTTAAATTGAAACAAAACACCTAGAAAATATACAACAAGGTATCTAAAGATGAAGTGGAAAATTTATCCCTTGCAATATTTACAAGAACACCTTTGCAATATAAATATTTCCAAGATTTATCGTTTTCAAGATATACAAGAAGTGGAAGATTTATTGCTTCCCTGCTAAACATAATAGTTGATAAAAGGGTCTTGAAGATAAGGAATGTATGATCAGAGGCTGTCATATAAAACCACATGTGGGACATCCTCTGAACATAAATTCCTTCTCTTCAAGACCCTCCTATCAACTATTTTGTTTAGCAGGGAAGCAATAAATGTTACACTTCTTGTATATCTTGCAAAAGATAAATATTGGAAATCTTTATCTTGCAAAGGTGTTCCTGTAAATCTTGGAAGTGATAAATCTTCCACTTCGTATTCATATACCATGTTGTCTCTTTTCTAGGTGTTTCCCTTGAGTTTCATAGGTTTTATATGTTGTAGGTTGTTGACCATTGCTAGTGAAGATATGTGACACAATGATTTGACCTTTACCCGTGGAGATATGCGGCACAACGATTCGAAATTTGCTTGTGGAGATATGTTGTGTAGCGATAACGCTGGAGGTTTTTCTATTGAACCCAAAAAAATTAAAGAATGAGGATACCCCATGGTTGATGATGGTGGAGGCAGGTTTATTAGTACACAGGCCCAACAACAAGCCCGTAAGAGAGAGGTTGGTATTACTATTGTAGATCATAATTCAAAAATCAGTAGAGGAAGATTAAATAAATACAGAGGTGTGTCGCCTAGGAGTGGCAAGTGGACTTCTTGGGTTTGTAATGGAAGGAATAATGAAGAAACTTGAATCTAGATCCATCTTGGAACGTTTCCCACAACATAAATGGTTGCTATTACGTATGACACAATCGTCTTTCACTTGAGGGGAGAGTCATCTCCTTCTCATTTAAGCTTTCTGCATTATATTTCCCACATCGAAAGAATACTATAAGACTTATCTCCTTTGGAAACTTCCCACAACATCAAGTGTGTAGCATAGGGATTTTTGGCTCATGGGCCAGGAAATATGATTTCCTGGAGCTAGGGAGATGGAGAGGCTTTGTTCCTAGTGGTTGGGAAGAAACAGTTTCAGGAAGTTTTATATTCAATATTTAGATAGCATACTGTTCAACAACTCAAAGGCCTTCATCTTCAAGAGGTATTTTACTAGTCTACTATGTTGTTTTAATCAAGTTATAAATATTGAGTTTTTTCTCTCAATGTGAAATATAAGAATTAAATTCGTGGAAATTGCTATTAATAAATTTATTATTAAGACTTACATATGGTACATATTTACAATAGTAATTTTAGTTATGAAACCCAGGGAATAGGTTTTGCATGTGGTATTAGAGCCCGGTTTCAAAACTAAAACCTAAGAGTTATGCACCCATAACCATGAAAACACCATCCTTAAAACCCATTTATTTACAAACCTTAAAAAACCTAGATTATAACTCTAAAATGACCATGAAATAGGAAGGAATGTATCAAGAATTAGAATCATGCATATGTGTCACACCCTCTCCTCCCATGTTCCAACCACCAATTCAATGCAAGAGACTTCACCTGCAACAAATACATAGAAGTAACCAAGATCAAAATTCAAAGTAAAAACAAATTGTATAGAAAACTACAACGAAGTCGAAACTTAGAGATTGAAACATTTTTCTGAATCCTAATTACTTTAATCTTTCATTTTGGTTCGAATAGAAGAGGTGTTATAGAGAAAGTGGGTCTCGAATGACATCAAAGACACAAGCATAGATAGCGAGCCAAAATTCAGGATTATCCTTTGTAAAATCCCTCAAGATATACCCCCACAAGAGAACGAGATCGCCTCCAGGTTGCGGGAATGAATTCTCTGGAGGTTCGTGGCCAAGTTGCGTGAACGAATCCTTGGAAGACCCACTTCTAGGTCGTGGGAACGAACCAAAGGGAGTCTCACATTCTTGTCTCTGCAAGAAGAACTTCATCTGATTGTTTGCAAGCAACCAAAGTTTTATCTAGTAAAGCAACTCTTGTTCCATCTATTGCAAGTGCACTCCGAAGCGCATCGCCATTTATCCTTGTGCACCCTCCCTTACTCGGTTTCTAGAGATAAAAGATATGCCATAGCCGTGAAAATTGAGTGGGAAAACGAGACGTAGGGTAGGGATGTCTGTCGTGAATGGGGAGCTGGAGGCACGTGGGCCTCATACGCTGCCTACTCCATTCCTTTAATTATTATTATTTTTATGTTATTTTTTTAATACATATTTATTATATATATATATATATATATATATACATATATATTATATAATTCATTTGTTTTAATTATTATAAATTATTATTATTATTATTATTTTTTATTTTTTTTAAAGATAAAAAGTAGATATAATATTTTTATTATCCTCATTGTATACATAAATTAATTAAAATAATTTGGTGTTTTATTTTATTATTATTATTATTATAATAATTAATAATAAAATAATAATTTCCAATTAGCTAAAAAAAGGGGTGAGAACCTTACATATGGGGTAATGACATTAATTAGTTCCAATTCTTTAAGGACTAAATGATATTAAAGGAAGGGTTAAATGTTGATTAAATAGGAAAGATAGGGTGATTGACGAAAACCCCTCAATCCTAGCATAGCATGCAAGGTAAGGGTTTAGTAGCGTCATTTCACAAAGTTACCGAGTTTATAGGATTTTAACCACAACCATTACCCACATACATTATGGGAGTGACGTTCTATTACAGACAGGTAAACAACCGTTATCGAGCTTATAGGATTTTAACCACAAAGTTACCGAGCTTATAGCCTTTTAACCACAACCCTTACCCACTTTTAAGCACTTGGTTGGGTGTTTATCTAGTTAGTCAAGATGGTAAGGACTAAAGGAAATAGAGGTCGGGGAACATAGTTGAAAGGACCACTGATGCTAGTACCATAACCACAATTGCCTGAGCTAACTCTCACTTTGTGCTCCTTGGAGGATATTAATGAGACATTAAAGGGACGTCAGTCAATAGATGTCGAAGTGGAACCCCCACCATCTCAAGTGGGTAACCCTGAAGCATTGAGGGACTCAAAGGGAGGGCCTCCACCATGGGACATCACTAGAGAACAACAAAAAATCAAACTCTGAGAGTTTGTTGGGGGATTTGCAAGTGAGCATGTTGAGGCATGGTTGGAAGGAATGATGATATGTTTTTCCATGTCAAAAGTGAACATAGTGATGTCATGAATACCCCCTCCCTCACTCGAGGTCTACTCGACCTCCTAGTCAAGGATCGTTCAATTCAAGAGTTGAATCATCTCTTCGGGCTCTCTTGAACCCCCTATTAATGTTCACAGGTCCTCAATTTTCCTATGCAGGTCCAAACATTGAACCTACAGGCTCTTTACTAAGCCCCCCTTCTTCTTGGAAATAGTTTCGGGCCCCTATCCCTCTTGCTCAGGACAAATCCTCATATCACCAAGGACTATGACCAAGATTTACCCAATAGCGCGTTATTTTGGGCTTCAACAATTTCTCCAACCTGCTATTTCTTTAAATATTCGAAGACAACCTTCAACCCCGTTTATAAGACAACAATAGCATATGATTGAGGGTTGTGACTAAGCACCAAGCCAAAAGGTGCTAATTCGGGCTTCGACATTCAACAATTTCTAAACGCATCTAATACGCACAACTTTCACAAAGTGTTGATTCCTAAAAAGGAAGATCTGATGACTCTCCTCTCTCCATGTATCAATGACCCAGATTATGGCTTTGGGATTTGGCAGATTCTTCACAATGCCCTTTTTACAAATCTCATGGATCACCGAAACACTAATTTGTCCAAACCTCAGATCAATGTTCCACCATGCCTTGATCAATGGATCATCGAGATGAAATTCCTTCTGGCTTAGGCGATTTCCGTTGGTTGTCAAACGACACAATACTTTTTATATATTGATGTTGAAATTATGAGAAAGCGGACTTGATATCCGCCCTACACGTGTCCCCTCATAGATCAATGGATAGGATTCCTTTAGGGATTTGACTATTTCTCCCTTTCTACACAACGACATGAAATAGTCGAAGTTCAAAGTCCCCGAACAATAGATCTTGTGTAGTGCCTCCCCTCCAAATGGATGGTTAGGATTAATTAAGACCTTTTCAAAACTACTCTATTCCTTCCGGAGTGTCGGACCTCCAGACCTTCATATATTATTCCATGTGTCGTCTTGTGATCAATGGTCTGGATCTACTATAGACTTCTGTAGCCTTCCACGGTGAGAGGGGATAAGACTTCTCCAACCTTCCACACTACAAACCTGATGTTGTGGGCAGTTTCTAAAGGAGAGGAGTCTTCTAGTATTCTTTTGACATGAGAAACATAATGCGAAAATTTCAAACGAGAAGCAAATGACTCTCCCCTCAAGTGAAATACGGCTGTGTCAAATGCAATTGCATCCATTTCTGTTGTGGGAAACATTCCAAGACGAATCCAGATTATGTTTCTGTCATCATTCCTTTCATTACAAACCTGGGCAGTCCACTTGCCAATCCTACGAGACACCCCTTTGTATTTATTTAATCCTCCTTCGCTGATTTTTGAATTATGATCTACAACATTAATATCGATCTTTGTCTTACAGGCTTGTTGTTGGTCCTGTGTACTAATAAGCCGACCTCCACAATCATCAACCATAGGTTTTCCTAGTTCTTTAATGTTTTTGAGGTCGATATAAAAACCTCCATCATTATCACTACACGACATATCTCCACAAGAAAAGTTTGAATCGTTGTGCTGCATATCTCCACGAGTAAAGGTCAAATTGTTGTGTCACATATCTCCACGAGCAATGGCCAGCAACCTACAGTGTATAAAACCTGTGAAACTGAACCGAAACACCTAGAAAAGAGACAAAAGGGTATTTGAAGATGAAGTGGAATATTTAGCCCTTGCAAGATCTACAAGAATACCTTTGCAAGATAAACATTTCCAAGATTTATCGTTTGTAATATATACAAGAAGTGGAAGATGTATTTCTTCCCTGCTAAACAAAATAGTTGATAAGAGGGTATTGAAGAGAAGGAATGTATGTTCATCGGCTGTCATATAAAACCACATGTGGGACAACCTCTGAACATACATTACTTTTCTTCAAGACCCTCTTATCAACTATTTTGTTTAATAGGAAAGTGATAAATCTTCCACTTCTTGTATATCTTGCAAACGATAAATCTTGGAGACCTTTATCTTGCAACGATGTTCTTGTAAATATTGAAAGGGATAAATATGCCACTTCGTCTTCATGTTGTCTCTTTTCTAGGTGTTTCGCTTTAGTTTCATAGGTTTTATACATTGTAGGTTGTTGACCATTTCTAATGGAGATATGCGGCACAACGATTTGACCTTTACTCGTGGAGATATGTTGTACAACAATTCGAACTTTCCTTGTGGAGATATTCCATGTAGTGATAATGATGGAGGTTTTTCTATTGAACCCAAAAACATTAAAGAACGAGGAAACCTCGTGGATGATGATGGTGGAGGTAGGTTGATTAGTACACAGGACAAACAACAAGCCCATAAGAGAGAGGCTAGTATTATTGTTCGATATTATAATTCAAAAATCAGCGGAGGAGTATTAAAGAAATACAGAGATGTGTCGCCTAGGAGTGGAAAGTGAACTTCTCGGGTTTGTAATGGAAGTAATGATGATGGAACCATAATCTGGATCCATCTTGGAACGTTTCCCACAACATAAATGGTTGCAATTGCGTTTGACATAGCCATCTTTCACTGGAGGGGAGAGTCATCTGCTTCTAGTTTGAACTTTCCGCATTATGTTTCTCACATCAAAAGAATACTAGAAGACTTCTCTCCATCCGAAACTGCTCACAACATCAGGTGTGTAGCATAGGGATTTTTATCTCAGGGGCCAGGAAATATGATTTCCTAGAGCTACGAAGACGGCGAGCCTTTTTTCCTAGCTGGTTGGGAGGAATCAATTTCATGGATTTTTAGATTCAAGATTTTGATAGTAGAATTTTCAAAAACTCAAAGGGATTCATCTTTAAGAGGTATTTTACTAGTCGACTATGTTGTTTTAATCAAGTTATAGATATTGAGTTTTTTCTCTGAATGTGAAATATAAGAATGAAATTCCTGGAAATTTCTATTGATAAATTTATTATTAAGACTTACACATGGTATATATTTACAATAGTACATTTATTTCTGAATCCCGGGAAATGGGTTTTACATGTGGTATTAGATCCCGATTTCAAAACTGAAACCTAGGGCTTACGCACCCATAAACATGAAAAGACATACCTTGAATCCATTTTATTTACAACCCTTAAACAACCTAGATTATAACTCTAAAATGACCATGAAATAGGAAGGAATGTATCAAGAAAGAGAATCATGCATATCTGTCACACCCTCTCATCCCATGTTCCAACGACCTATTCACTATAAGAGGCTTCACTTGTAGGAAACTTCACATGCAATAAATACATAGAAGTAACAAAGATCAAAATTAAAATCAAATTGCATAGAAAACTACAATGAAGTCGAAACTTACATATCAAAACATTTTTCTAAATCCTCATTACTTTCATCTTTCATTTTCATTCGATTATAAGAGGTCTCATAGAGAAATTGGGTCTCGAATGACATCAAATACATAATCTTAGATAGCAAGACAAAAGTTGGGATTAGCCCTGCTAAAATCCCTCAAGATATACCCCCATATTAGAACGGGATTACCTCTAGGTTGCGAGAATGAATTTCTTGGGGGTTCATATCCAAGTTGCATGAACGAATCCTTGGAAAACCCACTTCTAGGTTGCAGGAATGAACCAAAGGGAGTCTCACATTATTGTCTTTGAATTGGATGATGAGATTCATGGTGGATGAAATGCCTGAATCCCTTATGAGCATGTTGTTCTTCTCCCTATGGAAATTGTTGTTGGGCATGATGTTGGGACAACCAGGACCAAAGCCATGTCGTATGCAAAGTAACAAGGAACAATACAAAATAACCAAGGATTGACATCCCATGAGAGAGCCAAAGGCCATGCACTACTCATAGAACCCAATATCCAAGAATACAATTGAGATACAACCCATCAAGTTTTAACCACTTAACATCGAGTGGTGAGAGAGTACCCACATAAGGATAATAGGAGAAATTCCACATGTCCGTAATTTGTGGATAACACATTACCCAAGCGTCAGTTATGGCATTATACATTTCACTAATCTATAAGCATGTAAAAAAATAGCTAGCCACAAATTATAAAATACATGAATTCTAGAATGAATTCCAAGAAACCGACGACCTCAAATGGCGCTCATTATTGTCCAATTTATACCCTCCAATAGATACAAGAATAGCTGCATCTTATTGTTTGTAAGCCACCAAAGTTTCATCTAGTAAAGGAAATCTTGTTGCATCTATTGCCTCTTGGGCCACAAGAATTTAATTTAATTTAAATTTGATATCCATCATAAATCTATTCTTACTTCATCTTTCTCCTTGAAGGTGTACTTCAAAGCTCGTCGCCATTTATCCTTGTGAACCCTCCCTTACTCGGTTCAGTGTATCACTCTAATCCTTGGTTCGATGTATCACTCTAAATCGGTTCGGTGTATCACTCTGTTTCTGGAGCCTAGAGCCACTATTTTCCAATCCATTCTCAGCCATGAGATCCTGATCCAACCATCTACAAATTCACATTCTTTAGGTTATCATCTTCACTTTTCCCCAGAGGAGCATTTTTCTCATGCCACGTTAAAGTATGCATGCTTACTTTTTGTTTTAATCAAATAGTTTTCATTTATTATTTATCATCAAATATTGTTCACATCGGGTATTTGGTTTTATGTTTGCAGGTACTTGTTCAACAAGCTTACAACCTCTTCAGGTATATGTTCAACACTCACATGTAAATTATTCCTTATGTAAATTAGTTTCATGTCCTAGTCACACCCTCTGACATTTTCCTTTAGGGTCTCTACATCTGTCTAGTATCCTTACCTCTGCCACATTTTGGTACTATCAATCGGTAACACTCTCCCCCACTTGAGTTGTCCCATTCACAGTTCCCCTTAGAAACTTAACACTCATGTTGATTTCACCCCCTAGGGTTAGGAGTCCCGATAATATTTTATACTTCTGATAATGAACCCCATACTTCTTCTCATCATATTGCTAACCTTCCCAATTAAATTCCAGGTCATATCATCTTTCAGCTGGCTCTATTGACTACACTCTCGTAGTTTCATTAGCCCTTCATCTCATCCACCATCAATTTGCCCATCTGCAACTTTTCCTCCATCCACTTACCTAATACAAAAACCCACCTATGGGGCCCCCATCCTCCACCAATTCTCTTTCACAAATTTTTTCTCTAAATAGGCCAAGCCATCTTTCATTGGGGCACCCATTTCTGTATCTGTATACTCAACCCAAATCATTATTAATTTCTTTGGTAATTGCATAAAGTCCCTGTTTCCAACATTACATAGATTTTTTTCGTCATCCTCGATGTCCTTCTATTACCTGGAAAAGTACATATAATATTTTTATTATCATCATTGTATACATATTATATGTACTTTTATATTCTTTTAAATATAAAAAGTACATGCAGTATTTTTATTATCGTCATTGTATACATACATTAATTAAAATAATTTGGTATTTTATTTTTTTATTATTATTATTATAATAATTAATAATAATAAAATAATTTCCAATGAGATAAAAAAAAAGGGGGGTGACAATCTTACATATGGGGTAATGACATTAATTAGTTCCAATTATTTAAGGACTAAAAGATATTAAAGGAAGGGTTAAATGTTGATCAAATAGGCAAGATAGGGTCATTGACGAAAACCACACAGTCCTAGAATAGATAGCAAGGCAAGGGAATAGTATCTTCACTGAACAAAGTTACCAAGATTAGAAGATTTTAACCACAACCCTTACCCACTTACCTTATGGGAGTAATTTTTGTTTTGAGACAAGTATAAAAAAAACCTACACATAACCCTACCTTAGCAAGTTTAAGTTGAGTAAAACTTTGAATGCCTTAAACCATTCTAATAAGCACTTGGTTGGGTGTTTATATAGTTATTCAATATGGTCAAGACTCAAGGAAATAGATATCAGGGGACATCGTTGCAAGGAAAACTGATGCTAGTACCGCAATCACCTTCGCCTGAGCTAGCTCTAATTTTGTGCTCCTTGGAGGATATCAATGAGACATTAATGGGAGATCAGTCAATAGATGTTGAAGTGGAAACCCCACCATATAGAGTGGGTAACCTTGAAGTGTCGAGGCACTCAGAGGGAGGGCCTCCACCAGGGAACATCACTAGAAGAGATGGCATACCCAAACCTTAGAAAATGGCATAGCCAAATCCTAGAAAATTGAGTGGGAAAGAGAGACGTAGGGTAGGGTTGTCTACCGTGAATGGGAAGATGGAGACATGTGGGCCTCATGCGAGGCTCCACACTGCCTACTCCATTCCTTTAATTATTATTATTATTATTATTATTTTTATGTTAGTTTTTTAATACATATTTTATTATATATATACATATATTATATAATTCATTTGTTTTAATTATTATAAATTAATTTTATTATTTTAAATTTTTTTTTTTTAAATATAAAAAGTACATATAAAGTTTTTATTATCGTCATTGTATACATACATTAATTAAAATAGTTTGGTATTTTATTTTTTTATTATTACTATTATTATAATTAATAATCAAATAATTATTTCCAACGAGCTAAAAAAAAGGGGGTGAGGACCTTACATATGAGGTAATGACATTAATTAGTTCCAACTCTTTAAGGACTCAATGATATTAAAGGAAGGGTTAAATGTTGATTAAATAAGCAAGATGGGGTCACTGACAAAAACCTCGTAGTCCTAGCATAGCTATCAAGGAAATGGAATAGTATCTTCACTGAACAAAGTTACCGATCTTTGAGGCTTTTAACCACAACCCTTACCCACATACCTTATGGGAGTAATGTTTGTTCAAAGACATGTTAAAAAACAAAAACTTACACCTAACCCTACCTTAGCAAGTTTAAGTTGAGTAAAACTTTGAATGCCTTAAACCGTTCTAATAAGCACTTTGTTAGATGTTTATATAGATTCAATATGGTTAGGACTCAAGGAAATAGATGTCATGGGACATCATTGCAAGGACCACCGATGCTAGTACCACAACCACCATTGCCTGAGCTACCTCTCATTTTGTGCTCCTTGGAGGATATTAATGAGACATTAAAGGGACGTCAGTCAACAGATGTCGAATTGGAACCCCAACCATCTAGAGTGGGTAACCTTGAAGTGTTAAGGGACTCAGAGGGAGGGCCTCCACCCAGGGATGATTTTAGGGGCTAAATTTCGCTCATGGGCTAATTTTCCATGGTTTTTCCAAAAACAAGATTCGCTATTTTAAAAATGATTCACCCAAATTCTATAGGATAAAATTATTTTACCTTAAAAATCGCCAAGTTTTTATAAAAACGATATAAAATAATTAGAAATTTGAATATTTTTACAAAAATATCGTCAAACATTTATAATTGACATATGAAGGATTAGTAAGATTCACCAAGGTTTCTACATTTTAAAATAAATTTTCATCCTTAAAATCATCCTTGCCTCCACCATGGGAAATCACTAGAGAACTATAGAAAATCAAACTCCCATAGTTTTTCAAGGGACCTGCAAGTGAATGTATTGAGGCATGGTTGGAAGGAATGATGACATGTTTTTCCTCAAGAGACAAGGCTTCAATAAAAACTTTCCATTACGATCTCATGCAAGCCTGCTCCGTCACTCGGGGTATGCTCGACCTCCTGGTTAAGGATCGTTCAAATCGGGAGTTGAATCATCTCTTTGGGCTCTGTTGAACCCCCTGTTAATGTTCACACGTCCCCAATTTTCCTGTGCAGGTCCAAACATTGAACCTGCGGGCTCTTTACTAAGCCTCCCCTTTCTTCTCGAAAATAGTTTCAAGCCCCTATCCCTATTCCTCAAGAAACCTCCTCATATGACCAAGGACTATGACCGCGAGCTACCAAATAGCGTGTTATTTTGGGCTTCAACGATTTCTCCAACCTGCTATTCCTTTCAATATTTGAAACCGACCTTCAACCCCTTTTCTCAGGTAGAAATAACATATGACCAAGGGTTGTGACCGAGCAACAAGCCAAAATATGTTAATTTTGGCTTCGACATTCGACGATTTACGAACACATATAACACACACAACTTTCACAAAGTGTTGATCCCCAAAAAGGTAGATCAAACGACTCTCCTCTCTCCATAGATCAACGACCCAGATTATGGTTCTGGGCTTTGGCGGATTCTTCACAATTCCCTTTCTACAAATCTCCTGCATCACAGAAAAGTTAATTTCTCCAAAACTCATATCGACACTCCACCATGCTATGATCAATGGACGGTCAAGATCAACTTCCTTCAGGCTTCGACAATTTTCGTTGGTCATCAAATGACACAACACTTTATTTATCCCGACGTAAAAATTCTGAGCTAGCGGACTTGATATCCACCCTCCACATGTCCCCTGGTAGATCAACAGAAAGGATTCCTTCGAGACTTTGGCAATTTCTCCCTTTATACAGAATGACGTGAAATCATTGAAGTTCAAAGTCCTCGAACTCTAGATCTTATGCAATGCATCCTCTCCAATGTACGAGTAGGATTAATTATGAGATTCACAACACTAATCTATTCCCTCTGGAGTGTTGGACCTCCACACCTCCATATCTTCTACCACATGTCCTCCTATTATCAATGGTCTAGATGTACTCCAAACTTCTACACCCTTCCCCGATGAGAGGGGTAGAAATTTATGCAACTTTCCATGCTACATACCTGATGTTGTGGACAGTTTTCGAAGGAGAGAATTCTTCTAGTATTCTTTTTATATGAGAAACATAATGCAAAAATTTAAAACTATAAGAAAATGACTCTCCCCTCAAGTGAAAGATGGCTATGTTGAATGCAATTGCAACCATTTCTATTGTGGGGAACATTCCAAGACAGATCCAGATTATGGTTCAGTCATCATTCCTTGAATTACAAACCCAGGTAGTCTACCTACCAATCCTAGGAGACACCCCTCTGTATTTATTTAATCCTCCTCCATTGATTTTCGAATTATGATCTCCAACAGTAATATTGACCTCTATCTTACAGGCTTGTTGTTGGGCCTATGTACTAATAAATAGACATCAACAATCATCATCCACACTTTAATGTTTTTGGGGTCAATATAAAAACCTCCATCATTATCACTACTCGACATATCTCCACAAGAAAAGTTCGAATCATTGTGCCGCATATCTCCATGAGTAAAGTTCAAATCGTTGTGCCGCATATCTCCACTAGAAATGGTCAACAATGTACAACGTATAAAACCTATGAAACTGAAGAGAAACACCAAGAAAGGAGACAACAAGGTATCTAAAGATGATGTGGAAGACTTATCACTTGCAAGATTTACAAGAATACCTTTTCAACATAGATATTTCCAAGATTTATCGTTTGCAAGATATACAAGAAGTGGAAAATTTATCAATTCCCTGCTAAATAAAATAGTTGATAAGAGGGTCTCAAAGCTAAGGAATATATGTTCACAAGATGTGATATTAAACCACATGTGGGACAACCTCTGACCATATATTCCTTTTTTCAAGTTTATACACTATTATTTTTAGCAGGGAAGCGATCAATTTTCCACTTCTTCTATATCTTGCAAAGGTGGTCTTGTAAATATTGCAAGGGATAAATATTCCACTTCGTCTTCATATACCCTGTTGTCTATTTTCTAGGTGTTTTGATTGAGTTTGATAGGTTTATACGTTGTAGGTTGCTTACCATTGCTAGTGGATATATGCGAACAATGATTTGAAATTTACATGTGGAGATATGCGGCACAACGATTTGAACTTTTCTTGTGGAGATATGTCGTGTAGTGATAATGATGGATATTTTTCTATTGAATACAAAAACATTAAAGAAGGAGGAAAGCTCGTAGTTGATGATGGTGGAGGAAAGTTTATTAGTACATAGGCCCAACAACAAGCCCATAAGAGAGAGGCTGGTATTACTTTTGGATATCATAATTCAAAAATTAGCAGAGGATGATTAAAGAAATACATAGGTGTGTTTCCTAGGAGTGGCAAGTGGACTCCCCAGGTTTGTAATGGAAGGAATGATGATAGAACCATAATTTCGATCCGTCTTTGAATGTTTCCCACAACAGAAATGGATGCAATTGCGTTCGACACAGTCATCTTTCACTTAAGGGAATATTCATCTGCTTCTCCTTTGAACTTTTTGCATTATTTTTCTCACATTGAAATAATACTATAAAAATGCTCTCCTTTGCAAACTACCCAACACATCACGTGTGTAGCGTATGGATTTTTGGCTCAATGCTCAGGATATATGATTTGTTGGAGCTAGGGAGATGGAGAGGCTATGTTCCTAGATGGTTGGGACGAAACAGTTTCAGGCAGTTTTAGATTCAATATTTTGATAGCAGACTATTCAACAACTCAAAGGCCTTCATCTTCAAGAGGTATTTTACTAGTATACTATGTTGTTTTAATAAAGCTATATATATTGATATTTTTCTCTCAATGTGAAATATAAGAATTAAATTCTTCGAAATTGATATTAATAAATTTATTATTAAGACTTACATATGGTATATATTTACAATAGTACTTTTAGTTATGAATCTGAGGGAATGGGTTTTGTTATCCCCCATTTTAGGGATAACTAAGGATATTATGTCTCGAGGCCCATAGGTCCTAGATGTGGAGTACCGAGAGCTATATTGACATGAGAATGGCTCTCGAGGGACCATCTTTTCACTTTTCAGAGCCTCCACTTTGTGAGAAGCAACAACATCCATCACCTCGGCCTGGTCCTGTAGTTGAAGTGGATATTTCTCCATGAGGTAATGAGTTTGGGTATCATGGTATGTGTGACTTTGATCCTTAAAACCTTTTAATATGTTCATTTAATTCTTTCTGTTTCTAACAGGTGCTTGGATCTTATACTTATCCACTTGACCATGTCTGGGGGGAATGACAAGATGTATCACTCTAAATCGGTTCAGTGTATCACTCTGTTTCTGGAGCCTAGAGCCACTATTTTCCAATCCATTCTCAGCCACGAGATCCTGATCCAACCATCTACAAATTCACATTCTTTAGGTTATCATCTTCGGTTTTCCCTAGAGGAGCATTTTTCTCATGCCACGTTAAAGTACGCATGCTTACTTTTTGTTTTAATCAAATAGTTGTCATTTATTATTTATCATCAAATATTGTTCACATCGGGTATTTGGTTTTATGTTTTTAGGTACTTGTTCAACAAGATTACAACCTCTCCAGGTATATGTTCAACACTGGCATATAAATTATTCCTTATGTAAATCAGTTTCATGTCCTAGCCACACCCTCTGACATTTTCCTTTAGGGTCTCTACATCTGGCTAGTATCCTTACCTCTACCACATTTTGGTACTATCAACCGGTAACACTCTCCCCCACTTGAGTTTTCCCATTCACATTTCCCCTTGGAAACTTAATACTCATGTTGATTTCACCCCCTAGGGTTAGGAGTCCCGATAGTATTTTATACTTCCGATAATGAACCCCATACTTCTTCTCATCATATTGCTAACCTTCCCAATTAAATTCCAGGTCATATCATCTTTCAACTGGCTCTATTGAATACACTCCCGTAGTTTCATTAGCCCTTCATCTCATCCACCATCAATTTGCCCATCTGCAACTTTTCCTCCATCCACTTACCTAATACAAAAACCCACCTATGGGGCCCCTATCCTCCACTAATTCTCTTTCACAAACTTTTGCTCTAAATAGGCCAAGCCATATTTCACTGGGGCACCCATTTCTGTATCTGTATACTCAACCCAAATCATTATTAATTTCTTTGGTAATTGCATAAAGTCCCTGTTTCCAACATATAAATAGATTTTTTTCGTCATCCTCGATGTCCTTCTATTACCTGGAAAAGTACAGATAATATTTTTATTATTGTCATTGTATACATATTATATGTACTTTTATATTATTTTAAATATAAAAAGTACATGTAGTATTTTTATTATCGTCATTGTATACATACATTAATTAAAATAATTTGGTATTTTATTTTGTTATTATTATTATTATAATAATTAATAATAAAAAAATAATTTCCAATGAGATAAAAAAAAGGGGGGTGACGACCTTACATATGGGGTAATGACATTAATTAGTTCCAATTCTTTAAGGACTAAAAGATATTAAGGGAAGGGTTAAATGTTGATCAAATAGGCAAGATAGGGTCATTGACGAAAACCACACAGTCCTAGAATAGATAGCAAGGCAAGGGAATAGTATCTTCACTGAACAAAGTTACCAAGCTTAGAATATTTTAACCACAACCCTTACCCACTTACCTTATGGGAGTAATTTTTGTTTCGAGACAAGTATAAAAAAAACTTACACCTAACCCTACCTTAGCAATTTTAAGTTGAGTAAAACTTTGAATTCCTTAAACCATTCTAATAAGCACTTGGTTGGGTGTTTATCTAGTTATTCAAGATGGTCAGGACTCAAGGAAATAGAGATCGGGGAACATCGTTGCAAGGAAAACTGATGCTAGTACCGCAATCACCTTCGCCTGAGCTAGCTCTAATTTTGTGCTCCTTGGAGGATATTAATGAGACATTAATGGGACATCAGTCAACAGATGTTGAAGTGGAACCCACACCATATAGAGTGGGTAACCTTGAAGTGTCTAGGCACTCAGAGGGAGGGCCTCCACCAGGGGACATCACTAGAAGAGATGGCATATCCAAACCCTAGAAAATGGCATAGCCAAATCCTAGAAAATTGAGTTTGAAAGAGAGACGTAGGGTAGGGTTGTCTGCCATGAATGGGAAGATGGAGACACGTGGGCCTCATGCGAGGCTCCACGCTGCCTACTCCATTCCTTTAATTATTATTATTTTTATTTTTATTTTTATGTTAGTTTTTTAATACATATTTTATTATATATATACATATATTATATAATTCATTTGTTTTAATTATTATAAATTAATTTTATTATTTTAACTTCTTTTTTTTAAATATAAAAAGTACATATAAAGTTTTTATTATTGTCATTGTATACATACATTAATTAAAATAGTTTGGTATTTTATTTTGTTATTATTACTATTATTATAATTAATAATCAAATAATTATTTCCAACGAGCTAAAAAAAAAGGGGTGAGGACCTTACATATGGGGTAATGACATTAATTAGTTCCAATTCTTTAAGGACTCAATGATATTAAAGGAAGGGTTAAATGTTGATTAAATAAGCAAGATGGGGTGATTGACAAAAACCTCATAGTCCTAGCATAGCTATCAAGGAAATGGAATAATATCTTCACTGAACAAAGTTACTGATCTTTGAGGCTTTTAGCCCTTACCCACATACCTTATGGGAGTAATGTTTGTTCACAGACATGTTAAAAAACAAAAACTTACACCTAACCCTACCTTAGAAAGTTTAAGTTGAGTAAAACTTTGAATGCCTTAAACCCTTCTAATAAGCACTTGGTTAGATGTTTATATAGATTCAATATGGTTAGGACTCAAGGAAATAGATGTCATGGGACATCATTGCAAGGACCACCGATGCTAGTACCACAACCACCATTGCCTAAGCTACCTCTTATTTTGTGCTCCTTGGAGGATATTAATGAGACATTAAAGGGACGTCAGTCAACAGATGTCGAATTGGAACCCCAACCATCTAGAGTGGGTAACCTTGAAGTGTTAAGGCACTCAGAGGGAGGTCCTCCACCATGGGAAATCACTAGAGAACTATAGAAAATCAAACTCCCATAGCTTTTCAAGGGACCTGCAAGTGAACGTATTGAGGCATGGTTGGAAGGAATGATGAGATGTTTTTCCTCGAGAGATAATGCTTCAATAAAAACTTTCCATTACGATCTCATGCAGTCCCGCTCCGTCACCCGGGGTATGCTCGACCTCTTGGTTAAGGATCATTCAAATCAGGAGTTGAATCATCTCTTTGGGCTCTATTGAACCCCCTGTTAATGTTCACACGTCCCCAATTTTCTTGTGTAGGTCCAAACATTGAACTCGTGGGCTCTTTACTAAGCCTCCCCTTTCTTCTCAAAAATAGTTTCAAGCCCCTATCCCTATTCCTCAAGACACCTCCTCATATGACCAAGGACTATGACCACGAGCTATCAAATAGTGTGTTATTTTAGGCTTCAACGATTTCTCCAACCTTCTATTTCTTTAAATATTTGAAACTGACCTTCAACCCCTTTTCTCAAGTAGAAATAACATATGACCAAGGGTTGTGACCGAGCGACAAGCCAAAAGATGTTGATTTGGGATTCGACATTCGACGATTTATGAACACATATAATACACACAACTTTCACAAAGTGTTGATCCCCAAAAAGGCAGATCAAATGACTCTCCTCTCTCCACAGATCAACAACCCAGATTATGGTTCTAGGATTTGGCGGATTCTTCACAATTCCCTTTCTACAAATCTCTTGCATCACCGAAAAGTTAATTTCTCCAAAACTCATATCGACACTCCACCATGCTATGATCAATGGACGGTCAAGATCAACTTCCTTCAAGCTTCGACAATTTTCGTTGGTCATCAAATGACACAACACTTTATTTATCCCAATGTAAAAATTCTGAGCAAGCGGACTTGATATCCGCCCTCCACATGTCCCCTAGTAGATCAACAGAAAGTATTCCCTCGGGACTTTGGAAATTTCTCCCTTTATACAGAATGATGTGAAATCATCGAAGTTCAAAGTCCTCGAACTCTAGATCTTACGCAATGCATCCTCTCCAATGTACGACTAGGATTAATTATGATATTCATAACACTAATCTATTCCCTCCGGAGTGTTGGACCTCCAGACCTCCAGATCTTCTACCACATGTCCTCCTATTATCAATGGTCTAGATGTACTCCAGACTTCTACACCCTTCCCCGATGAGAGGGGCAACAATTTATGCAACTTTCCATGCTACATACCTGATGTTGTGGACAGTTTTTGAAGGAGAGAATTCTTCTAGTATTCTTTTTATATGAGAAACATAATGCAAAAATTTAAAACTATAAGAAAATGACTCTCCTCTCAAGTGAAATATGGCTATGTTGAATGCAATTGCAACCATTTCTGTTGTGGGGAACATTCCAAGACGGATCCAGATTATGGTTAAGTCATCGTTCCTTGCATTACAAACCCAGGTAGTCCACCTGCCAATCCTAGGAGACACCCCTCTATATTTATTTAATCCTCCTCCATTGATTTTCGAATTATGATCTCCAACAGTAATATTGACCTCTATCTTACGGGATTTTTGTTGGGCCTATGTACTAATAAATAGGCATCAACCGTCATCATGCACACTTTAATGTTTTTGGGGTCAATATAAAAACCTCCATCATTATCACTACACCACATATCTCCACAAGAAAAGTTCGAATCATTGTGCCGCATATCTCCATGAGTAAAGTTCAAATCGTTGTGCCGTATATCTCCACTAGAAATGGTCAACAATGTACAATGTATAAAACCTATGAAACTGAAGAGAAATGCCTAGAAAAGAGACAACAAGGTATCTGAAGACGATGTGGAAGACTTATCACTTGCAAGATTTACAAGAATACCCTTTCAACATAGATATTTCCAAGATTTATCGTTTGCAAGATATACAAGAAGTGGAATATTTATCAATTCCCTGCTAAATAAAATAGTTGATAAGAGGGTCTCAAAGAGAAGGAATATATGTTCACGAAATGTCATATTAAACCACATGTGGGACAACCTCTGACCATACATTCCTTTTTTCAAGTTTATACACTATTATTTTTAGCAGGGAAATGATAAATTTTCCACTTCTTCTATATCTTGCAAAGGTGGTCTTGTAAATATTGCAAGGGATAAATATTCCACTTCATATTCATATACCCTGTTATCTATTTTCTAGGTGTTTTGCTTGAGTTTCATAGGTTTATACGTTGTAGGTTGCTTACCATTGCTAGTGGATATATGCAGACAATGATTTGGAATTTACCTGTGGAGATATGCGGCACAACGATTTGAACTTTGCTTGTGGAGATATGTCGTGTAGTGATAATGATGGATATTTTTCTATTGAATACAAAAACATTCAAGAGCGAGGAAAGCTCGTAGTTGATGATGGTGGAGGAAAGTTTATTAGTACATAGGCCCAACGACAATCCCATAAGAGAGAGGCTGGTATTACTGTTGGATATCATAATTCAAAAATTAGCAGAGGATGATTAAAGAAATACATAGGTGTGTTTCCTAGGAGTGGCAAGTGGACTACCCAGGTTTGTAATGGAAGGAATGATGATAGAACCAGAATTTGGATCCATCTTCGAACGTTTCCCACAACCGAAATGGATGCAATTGCGTTCGACACAGTCATCTTTCACTTAAGGGAAGATTCATTTGCTTCTCCTTTGAACTTTTTTCATTATTTTTCTCACATTGAAATAATACTATAAGAATGCTCTCCTTTGCAAACTACCCAACACATCACGTGTGTAGCGTAGGGATTTTTGGATCAGTGCTCAGGATATATGATTTGTTGGAGCTAGGGAGATGGAGAGGCTATGTTCCTATATGGTTGGGACGAAACAGTTTCAGGCAGTTTTAGATTCAATATTTTGATAGCAGACTCTTCAACAACTCAAAGGCCTTCATCTTCAAGAGGTATTTTACTAGTATACTATGTTGTTTTAATCAAGCTATATATATTGAGATTTTTCTCTCAATGTGAAATATAAGAATTAAATTCTTCGAAATTGATATTATTAAATTTATTATTAAGACTTACAAATGGTATATATTTACAATAATACTTTTAGTTATGAATATGAGGGAATGGGTTTTGTTATCCCCCATTTTAGGGATAGCTAAGGATATTATGTCTCGAGGCCCACTGGTCCTAGACGTGGAGTACCGAGAGCTAGATTGACATGAGAATGGCCCTCAAGGGACCATTTTTTCACTTTTCAGAGCCTCCACTTTGTGAGAAGCAACAACATCCAGCACCTCGGCCTGGTCCTGTAGTTGAAGTGGATATTTCTCCATGAGGTAATGAGTTTGGGTATCAGGGTATGTGTCACTTTGATCCTTAAAACCTTTTAATATGTTCATTTAGTTCTTTCTGTTTCTAACAGTTGCTTGGATCTTATACTTATCCACTTGACCATGTATGGGGGGAATGACAAGATGCCCTAGTAATCTTGTGCCCATAGGTTTTGAGTTTCCACTAGGGGGATTCATGAGAAGTCATTGTGTGATCCCATCGTACTTACCACTTTTCATCTTACTCCCATTCATCCATCCCATTACACTGGTCTAGGCAATGGTTTAGCCAATTATTTAAGGGTTGCACGTTACCTTATAGGAAGAAGGGGATAAAGGCCCAGAAGGTAAAAGAAGATGGAAAAAGATAAAAGCCTAAAAATAAAACCTTCATATGCTTCACCCAGGGATCCTCGAGAAAGAAGTAAAAGTCTTCTCGGCAATAAACAAGAGGCACCCATAAAATAATAAAACAATACCTAGCCAAAGGATAGGGGGTCTCATCATGAGCCAACCTATTAGGTCCATGGTAACCTAGTGGTATGACACAACTAGCAGTTGGTTACCACGCCAGGGTAGTGTCTCTTGGTGACTTAGCCAATAGAAATTGGGTCTCATCATGAGCCAAGCTTCTCATTTCTATGAAAGTGCTTGTGGGTAACATTGCCACCACTAGTCACCACGTCAAAGAAGTGCCCCCTGATTATCTTATTGAAAGAAAAAGAAATAAAGAAAAAAGAATAAAATCCATGAATGGGTTTGGAAACATTTGCATCCTTGATAGGTGCAACTCTTCTTCTACAAAGGCACCCACAGGTAAGCCATGCATTTCCCTGCTATCACTGCACCCCTTGTCAGGACATCCCTCAGCGACCTCATCCATTAACATGAATTGGATTTTATTTCTCTGAGAAACTTCCCACATCGAGTGAAAACTATCCCAATAGGATGCCATGTCACTTCGTCCAAACTTGGCTTCCATATTTGTGTAATTTCTTTGAGCACTTGACTAGGTAAAAGGGGTTTTATGCACATGTTTAATAAAATTGATGATTGGATGTGATTGACATTGCTATGATCCATGTGACTTATGAGCCCATGGAGGGAATATCTGTTGATGTGCAGGATCATAACCGATAGACAAGTACCATATTGGACAGGTACACATGGGGATATGATTAGTTCAAACCTCCATGGGGCTGAAGAGACCAATGGACGGATGTTGAAATCCCAACAAGGGGTAGAGATAGGAAAAAGGGTTTGTACCGGAGAAGAGGACGACTTTCCACCAGAGGCAGTCTGGTAGTGCCTTACCCAGGGGGGTTGTTCCCTCTCCATTGGGACATTGGTCTTGGAAGGGCCATGACATCACCCACGATGCCTATGACATCATCCAACATTTATGGACATTTTTGGAAGCAGTTGTGGCACATGTGGTAGCTTGGAGAGGCCCAACGAGGGCTAAGGTTTTTCTCCATGAGGCCAATGCTGCACTAAAAAGGGCGAACATCACCCTAGAAAGGGAATGACATATTTACTTTTTCTTGATTAGGGTTTTATTATGATATTTTAATGTAAAACAATATTATTTTGTATTTTGGCCTTCTCGGCCTTTTGGTGACCTAAAACTTAATTGAGTTCATTTCTATTGTATAAATAGAGAGCTAAAACTCTCTTATTTTCATCATCTTTCACTCACTCTTTGTGAGGTCTGAAATTTTCACCATCCTGTTGAAATAATGTAACTGCGAAGAGCATTCTTATTATTATTTTGTTATTGGATTAAATCCCCATTGTGGATTAATCATGTCATTACTATTATTGGATTAAATC
>SNQJ01S0006956.1:38882-62262 GCA_010110895.2 Picea sitchensis | reverse complement strand
GCACGAATCCGGAATATCGGAGTTTCGGCATTCGGGGTTTCCAGTGGTAGGAGACTTGAAGTCGCGGACCCGCGAGTCGCGAAGTCCCGACGGGAGGTGGTAGCGTGGAACCCGGGAGTCAGAGTGGAGTCCAGGTGGAGTGCTCGTGGGACATCGGAGTTTCGGTACTCGAGGGTTGGATAGATAAAGGTTCGCGCCGCGTGTAGGAATCCCCCGAGGTTGACCTTTGACCGTCGGGGTTCGGGTTTTGTTTTCCCCCAGGGACAACACTGTGAGGCTCGCGATATCGCGAGTTCCGATCTCCCGATACGTGAAGGGGTGATCGCCGAGAAGACTGTGGGTAGACCTCCCGAGAGGAGTGGAAGAGCTTGGACTCTTCGGGGCCGAGAGAAAGAGAAGGTCCTGGTGGTGTGACCGCCTGCTGAGAGTGCGGTTGCCGTCACATATCTCCACGAGTAAAGGTCAAATCGTTGTACCGCATATCTCCATTAACAATGGTTAACAACCTACAACGTATAAAACCTGTGAAACTGAAGAGAAACAACTAGAATAGAGACAATGGGGTATCTGAAGACGACGCAGAATATTTATCCGTTGCAAGATTTACAAGAACACGTTTGCAAGATAAAGATTTCCAAGATTTATGGTTTGCAAGATATACAAGAAGTGGAATATTTATCGCTTCCATGCTAAACAAAATTGTTGATAAGAGGGTCTTGAAGAGAAGGAATGTATGTTCACAGGCTGTCATATAAAACCACATGTGGGACAACCTCTTAACATACATTCCTTTTCTTCAAGACCATCTTATCAACTATTATGTTTAGCAGGGAAGTGATAAATCTTCCACTTCTTGTATATCTTGCAAACAATAAATCTTGGAAATCTTTATGTTGCAAAGGTGTTCTTGTAAATCTTGCAAGGGATAAATCTTCCACTTCTTCTTGAGATACCCTGTTGGCTCTTTTCTAGGTGTCTCGGTTTAGCTTCACATGTTTTATACGTTGTCGGTTGTTAACCATTCCTAGTGGAGATATGAGGCACAATGATTTGATCTTTACTCGTGGAGATATGTGGCACAGTGATTCGAACTTTGCTTGTAGAGATATGTCGTGTAGTGATAATGATGGAGGTTTTTCTATTGAACCCAAGAACATTAAATAACGAGGAAACATTGTGGCTAATGATGGTGGAGGAAGGTTTATTAGTACAGAGGCCCAACAACAAGCCCATAATATTGAGGTCGGTATTGCTGTTGGAGATCATAATTCAAAAATCAACCGAGGAGGATTAAAGAAATAGAGAGGGTGTCGTATTGCAACGTTTCCCACAATAGAAATGGCTGCAACTGCGTTCGACACAATCGTCTTTCACTTGAGGGGAGAGTCATCTGCTTCTCTTTTGAACTTTCCGCATTACGTTTCTCACATCAAAAGAATACTATATGTTTCTCACATCAAAAGAATACTAGAAGACTGCTTTCCTTTGGAAACTGTCCACAACATCATCTGTCCACAACATCATGTGTGTAGTATAGAGATTTTTAGTTCACGGGCCAAGAAATATGATTTCCTAGAGTTATGGAGACGTTAGCTGGTTGGGAGGAAATAGTTTAAAACATATGTAGATTCAAGATTTTGATAGCAGACTGTTCAACAACTCAAATGCCTGCATCTTCAAGAGGTATTTTACTAGTCTACCATGTTGTTTTAATCATAAATATTAAGTTTTTGCTATCAATGTTAAATATAAGAATTAAATTCTTGGAAATTGCTATTAATAAATTTATTATTAAAACTTACACATGATATATACTACAATAGTACATTTAGTTATGAATCAGAGGGAATGAGTTTTACATGTGGTATAGATGGTTTCAAAAGTGAAACCTAAAGCTTACACACTCATAACCAAAGCATTCAAAAGTGAAACCTAAGGCTTACTCACCCATAACCATGAAAACACCAGCCTTCAAACCCTTTTATTTACAACCCTTAAACAACCTAGATTATAACTCTAAAATGGCCATGAAATAGCAAGGAATGTATCAAGAAAGAGAGTCACACATATCTGTCACACCCTCTCATCCCATGTTCCAACCAACTATTCGCTGTAAGAGACTTCACCTGTAGGAAACTTCTTCTGCAAGAAAGACATAAAATCAAATTGTATATAAAGCTCAAAGATCAAAACTCAAATTAAAATCAAATTGTATATAAAGCTCAAAGATCAAAACTCAAATTAAAATCAAATTGTATATAAAGCTACAACGAAGTCGACACTTACAGAACAAAACATTTTTCTAAATCCTCATTACTTTCATGTTTCATTTTGGTTCGATTAAAAGAGTTCTTACAAAGCAAGTGGGTATCGAATGACATCAAAGACATAAGGTTACATAGCGAGCCAAAAGTTGGGATTAGCCTTGGTAAAATCCCTCAAGATATTCCCCCACAGTAGAACAAGATCGCCTCTAGGTCGCGGGAATGAATTCCCTGGAGGTTCATAACCAAGTTGCGTGAACGAATCCTTGGAAGACCCACTTCTAGGTCGCGGCAACGAACCAAATTGAGTCTCACATTCTTGTCTCTGAAGTGGATGATGAGATTCATGGTGGATGACATGCCCGAATCCCTGATGAGCATGTTGTTCTTCTGCCTGTGGAAAGGGTTGGTGGGATTGATTTTGGGACAACCAGAACCAAATCCACGCCGTATGGAAAGTAAAAATGAACAATGCTAAGGCACCACGGAGGGAGAGCCCACGAAGGAGCTAAAGGCCATGCACTACTCATAGAACCCAATATCCAAGCATACAACCGACATACAACCAATCAAGTTTCAACCACTTAACATCCAGTCGCAAGAGAGATCCCACATAATGCAACAAGGAGAAATCCCACGAGTCCATAATTTGTGCAGAACACATCACCCAAGGGTCGATTATGGACGCATATGTTTGACTGATCTATAACTTATAAGCACGTAAAAACATAGCAGGCCACAAATTAGAAAATACACCAAGTCCAAAACGAATTCCAAGAAACCCACAGCCTCAAATGGCCCTCATTATTGTCCGATTTATACCCTCCAATAGCTGCGAGAAGAACTGCATCTGATTGTTTGCAAGCAACCAAAGTGTAAAGGAACTCTTGTTGCATCTATTGGAGCTCTGCCCATCTGTTACATCTCCGACCACAAGCATTTCATTAAATTTAAAGTTGACATCCACCATAACTATGTTACTACTGCAACTTCCTCCTTGCAGGTGTACTCCAAAGCTCATCGCCATTTATCCTTGTGCACCCTCCCTTACTCTTCGGTATATCACTCTAACCCTCGAGCTAGAAGAGATGCCATAGCCAAACCCTTGAAATTTGAGTGGGAGAAGGAGACGTAAGGTAGGGTAGGGTTGTGTGTCATGAATGGGGAGGTGGAGGCACGTGGGGCTCATGCGAGGATCCATGCTACCTACTCAATTTCTTTAATTATTATTTATTATGGTCATTTTACACATACATTAATTAAATAATTTGGTATTTTGTTTTATTATTATTATTATTATTATTATTATTATTATTATAATAATAAATAAAAATAAAATAATAATTTCCAACGAGCTAAAAAAAGGGTGTGAGGACCTTACATATGGGGTAATGACATTAATTAGTTCCAATTCTTTAAGGACTAAACAATATTAAAGGAAGGGTTAAATGATGATTAAATAGTGAAGATAGGGTAATTGAATAAAACCTCGCAGTCCTAGCATAGCTAGCAAGGCAAGGGAATAGTAGTTTCACTGAACAAAGTTATCGATATTAGAGGTTTTTAACCACAACCCTTACCCACTTACCTTATGAGAGTAATGTTTATTTACAGACAAGTTAAAAAAAAAAACTTACACCTAACCCTACCTTAGCAAGTTTAAGTTGAGTAAAACTTTGAATGCCTTCAAACATTCTAATAAGCACTTGGTTGGGTGTTTATCTAGTTGTTTAAGATGGTAAGGACTCAAGGAAATATAGATCCGGGGATATCGTTGCAAAGACCACCAATGTTAGTACTACAAGCACCATTGCCTGAGCTATCTCTCATTTTGTGCTCCTTGAAGGATATTAATGAGACATTAAAGGAATGTCAGTCAAGAAATGTCGAAGTGGAACCCCCACCATTTAGAGTGGGTAACCTTGAACCATCGAGGGACTCAAAGGGAGGGCCTCCACCAGGGGACATCATTAGAGAACTAAAGAAAATCAAACTCCCATAGTTTGTCGGGGGACGTGCAAGTGAACGTGTTGAGGCATGGTTAGAAGAAATGATCAGATGTTTTTGCTTGAAAGACTATGCTTCCATGTCAAAAGTGAACATAGTGATCTGATGGAGACCCCCTCCCTCACTCGGGGTCCGCTCGACCTCCCGGTCAAGGATCGTTCAAATCGAGAGCTGGATCAGCTCTTCGGGCTTTGTTGAACCACCTGTTAATGTTCACAGGTCCTCAATTTTCCTGTGCAGATCTAAAAATTGACCTCGTAGGCTCTTTACTAAGCCCCCCCTTCTTCTCGAAAACAGTTTTGGGCCCCTATCCCTCTTCCTCAAGCCAAATCCTCATATGACCAAGGACTTTAACCAGGTGCTACCCAATAACGCATTATTTCGGGCTTCACCAATTTATCCAACCTGTTATTCCTTTAAATATTTGAAACTGCCCTTCAACCCCTTTTCTGAGGAAGCAATAACATATGTCCGATCGTTGTGACCAAGCGCCATGCCAAAGGGCGCTAATTCGGGCTTTGACTTTTGGCAATTTGCAAATGCATCTAATACGCACAACTTCCGCAAAGTGTCGATCGTCAAAAAGGCAAATCAGATGACTCTCCTCCCTCCACGGATCAATGGCCCAGATTATGGTTTCAGGCTTTGGCAGATTTTTCACAATGCCCTTTCTACAAATCTCCTCGATCATCGAAAAGTTAATTTTTCCAAAGATCATTTCGACGCTCCATCATGCTCTCATCAATGGATGGTCCAAATAAACTTCCTTCAAGCTTCAACGATTTTCGTTGGTCGTCAAATGACACAACACTTTATATCTCCCGACGCTGAAATGTTGAGCAAGCGGACTTCATATCCTCCCTCCACATGTCCCCTCATAGATCAATGCATAGGATTCCTTCGAGGCTTCAATGATTTCTCCCTTTCTACACAACGACATGAAATCGACGAAGTTCAAAGTCCCTGAACTCTAGATCTTGTGCCACGCATCCTCTCCAAATGGACGGTTAGGATTAATTCTGACCTTCACAACTCTACTCTAATCCCTCTGGAGTGTCAGACATCCAGACCTCTGGATCTACTGTCACGTGTCCTCCTGTGATCAACTGTCTAGATCTACTTCAGACTACTACAGCCTTCCATGGTGAGAGGGGCTAAGACTTGTGCAACCTTCCACACAACACACCTAATGTTGTGGGCAATTTCTAAAGGAGATTAGTCTTCTAGTATTCTTTTGATGTGAGAAACATGATGGAGAAAGTTCAAACGAGAAGAAGATGACTCTCCCCTCGAGTGAAAGAAGGTTGTGTCAAAAGTAATTGCAGCCATTTCTGATGTGGGAAACATTCCAAGACAGATCCAGATTATGGTTCCTTCATGATTCCTTCCATTACAAACCCGGGCAGTCCACTTGCCACTCCTAGGAAACACGCCTCTATATTTATTTAATCCTCCTCTCTTGATTTTCGAATTATGATCTCCAATAGTAATGGCAGCCTCTATCTTACGAGCTTGTTGTTGGGCCTGTATACTAATAAAGATGGCTCCATCATCATCAACAATGGGGTTTCCCCATTCTTTAAAGTTTTGGGGGTCAATAGAGAAACCTCCATCATTATCACTACATGATATATCTCCACATGGAAAGTTTGAATCATTGTGCCACATATCTCCATAATTAAAGGTCAAATCGTTGTGCCACATATCTCCACTAGCAATGATCAACAACCTACAACGTATAAAACCCGCGAAACTGATGAGAAACACCTAGAAAAGAGACAACACGGTATCTAAAGATGAATTTGAATATTATCCCTTGCAAGATTTACAAGAATACCTTTGCAAGATAAAGGTTTCCAAGATTTATCGTTTGCAAGATATCGAGGAAGTGGAAGATTTATCGCTTCCCTGCTAAACATAATAGTTGATAAGAGGGTTTTGATGAGAAGGAATGTATGTTGAGAGGTTGTCATATAAAACCACATGTGGGACAATTAGGTAGCTAACCGTTTTATATAAATGACTAAGGAGCAATTAGGTAGCTAACAGTTTTATATAAAACCACATGTGGGACAGGTTCTGAACATACATTCCTTCTCTTCAAGACCCTCTTATCAACTATTCTATTTAGCAGGGAAGCGATAAATCTTCCACTTCTTGTATATCTTGCAAAGGATAAATCTTGGAAATATTTATCTTGAAAATGTGTTCTTGTAAATCTTGCAAGGGATAAATCTTCCACTTCGTCTTCAGATACCCTGTTGTCTCTTTTATAGGTGTTTCTCTTCAGTTTTAGAGGTTTTATATGTTGTACGTTGCTAGAATAACTAGCACACCGATTTAACCATTGCTCATGGAGACATGAGGAACAATGATTCAAACTTTGGTTGTGGATATATTTCATGTAGTGATACCGATGGAGGTTCTTCTATTGAACCCAAAAACATTGAAGAATGAGGAAACTGACAAAATGAGAAGCAAATAAGATAATACAAAGAAGACGAAATTGGAAAGAAGGAATAGCATAGAAAAACTCATTAAAGGAAAAGAGTTGAGCTAAATAATCTTCAACGAATCAAGAAAACCAAGAAACAATCGTACAGTTGGCCAGGAAAGTTGGCAATGTACAGTCAAATATTGTTGAGGTTATAGATATAATTAACACTCCCTCTTAAACTCAGCAGTTACAAACATCAGCATTGATAATGCCCAAGTGTTGTCTCTGAAAATAAAAAATGGATTTTGCTAGTGGCTTTGTAAAAATATCTGTGAGATGATCTCGTGAACCACAAAATTCAAGTGTGATGTCACCATTATTGACTAGATCATGTATGAAGTGAAAGTGAGTTTCAGTATGATTTCTTTTCTTTTGAAACACATGGCTTTTGGATAAAGCAATAACTCAGGTGTTGTCAAAGAAGATGGGAGTTGGCTCATTTTCCGTATGGGACATATCATTCAATATTCTTCTAAGCCACACAACTTGAAATGAAGTTGAGGTAGCAACAACATACTCTACCTCTTTAGAAGATTTTGAGATTGTGGACTACTTCTTTGATGCCCAAGAGATCGGGTGTGTTCCCAGGTGAAAATCATGTCCTTAGGTTCTTTTCTGGTCATCTAGGTTGTCTGCAAAATCACTGTCTATGTAACTAGTGAGATGATTATCATCAGACTGAGTGTACCATAAGCCAAAATTGAGAGTGCCTGCAACATATCTCTGAATCATTTTCTCCATATTCCAGTTAGAATATTTGGGGGATTCCATCAACCTAGAAACAAAGTTAGTTGCATACACAATATTAGGCCTAGTTTTTGTAAGATACAACGAACTCCCTACTAAACTTTTGTACAGGGTAGAATGGACTGTAGGGCCTTCATCTTTCTTGCTTAATCTTTTTCCTAGGGGTATAGGAGTTTCTACTGGACTAGGATCTTCCATTCACATTCTGTTGATGATGTTTGTTGCATACTTTTGCTCACAAAAAATTTTTCCTTTGGTTCATTGGTCAACCTCAATCCCCAAAAAATATTTCATTATGCCAATATCTTTCATATCAAACTCAAATTGCATGGCCATGTTTAAAACTGGTTAACTCAAGATTTCTAGTATATATCATGTCATCAACATATAAACAAACAATCATAATTTTACCTTGTTGATATGTTTTGGTGTATAGAGTTGGCTCATTTTGGATTATTCTAAAACCACTCTTGATCAAGTAAGTGTCAAATATTTTTTATCAATCTCTTGGAGCTTGCTTTAATCCATACAAGCCTTTATTCAACCAATACACTTTGGATGGTTTCTCTTTGAATTCAAATCTAGGTGGTTGATCCACATATACCTCTTCTTCTAAGATACCATTCATGAAAGATGACTTGGCATCCATCTGGTATACTTTCCATTTGTGTTGAGATGCTATGGCTAAGAGAGTCCTTACAGTGTCCAACCTTGAAATTGGAGAAAAATTTTCACCATAATCAATACCTCGTTGTTGTGAGAATCCTTTTGCAACAAGTCTTGCCTTGTGTTTTTCAATCTACCCCTTTTCATTGAGTTCAGTTTTGTAAACCCATTTGACACCAATAATTTTCTTGTGTCTAAGTGGATCAACAATACCCCGTGTCTTGTTGTGATAATCATTTGGCAAAGAGTCTTGCCTTGTGTTTTTCAATCTGCCCTTTTTCATTGAGTTTAGTTTTGTAAACCCACTTGACACCAATACTTTTTTTGTGTCTAGGTAGATCAACAAAATCCCATGTCTTGTTCTTCTAAATGGAGTCAATCTCTTGGTTCATGGATTGAACCCAATGGGGTTCTTTAGCTACCTATTTAAAGGATGTAGGTTGACATGACATTAATGAAAAAATATTGCGTTGATCAATATCATCCAACTGCTGATGGATATCTCTCAAACTTCGAGTTCTCAGATTTTGATGTTCAAAGGATGAATTTCTACCTGAAGTAGAGTTTTCCTGAGGACTTTTAGGCTATCCTTGTACCTGAAATCTTGGAAGGGCAGGTTGATCTCTTTGTTGTCCTGAATTATCTGTGTTTTCAGGAAGTGGCAGCAATGGATTTTGACTATCCATAGGCCAATTTTTAGACTCACTCCAAAATTGGTTTTCAAGAAATTTGACATCTCTGCTGAGAATTAGTTTCTTTGAAATCAGATTGTAGATTATGTAAGTTTTTGGTGTCTCACTGTAGGAAACAAAAATGCATTTCTCACTTCTATCATCAAGTTGCTTCCTCAATTCAGAACGTATGTGAGCGAATGCTATGCATCCAAATGTCCTTAGATGAGCAACATTTAGCTTTGTTCCGATCCATGATTATTGAGGAACCTTCATCTTGAGACTGGTGGTTGGAGATTTATTCAAGAGATAAACTAATCATGCTACTACATCATCCCAAAATAGATTTGACAGACATTTGTCTCTGAGAAGGCTTCTTTCCATGCTCAATTTTATCTGATTTTTTCTTTAAGCCACTCCATTTTGTTGTGGAGTATACATGGTTGTAGTTTGCATGATGATGCCTTGTGACTTGTAGAAATTTGCAAATTATTTGGAGTTGTATTATCCTCCTCCATCTGATCTAAGAGTCTTCACATATTTTCCACTCTCTTTTTTAGCTTCAACCTTAAATTCTTTGAACTTTGCAAAAATTTCGGACCTGTGTCTGAGAAGATAGATCCAAATTTTCCTCCTAAAGTCATCAATAAACGTTAGAAAATAAACTCTATCACCTATTGACTTTGTTTGCATTTGTCCATATAGGTCAATCTGAACCATCCCTAAGTGTTGTTTGGATTGAGTGGAGGACTGTGGAAAACTAGTTCTCTTATGTTTTCCAAGAATGCAAGATTCACATGGGGGATTTTTCTCTTTGAAGACTGGTATACCTTTGACCATGGAGTGATTTTCTAGAAGGATTAGACTCTAAAAGAGTATATTTACAAATATTGTATGAAAAACCATAGTTTCATTGGGGGTGGATGGACTTTTTCAATATGATTGGATCAGATTTGCAGTTTTGAGGGTTAGGGGAAACATTCTATTCCTAGTCATGTTGATTTCATAAACCAATTTTATGTTGGGCATTTTATCACATATCCTACATGATGCTCCTTCAAAAATACCTTATAGCCATGTTCAATTAGTTGTCCTCCACTCAACAAATTATGTTTTAGATATGGAACATGATAGACATTGTTTATGCCTTTCTTTAGATTTTGTTTAGTAAGAATACGTACAGTTCCTATTCCTTCAACTTGGACTAAGGAATCATTTCCAAGTGTAATATCATATGAAACTGAAGAATCAAAGAATGAATGTAAATCTCTGTTATTTGTCACGTGATTGATGCATCCACTATCCAACAACCAAATATCTTTGTGTTGTTCTTCAATTTTGTGGCATGAGAGAAACATACCATATAAGGTTTCTCCTTCATGATTTGAGACATGTGCTCTACCTCAGAGATGATCTACTTGCTTCTTTCGGCATTCATATCCATAGTTCCCATATTTTTTGCAATAATAGCATTGTATGTTCGATTTGTCATTTAATATTCTCCCTCTACCTCTTTGAGGCTGGAAATTATGATTCTGGTTCTGTTGTCTGTGACTTTCATTTGAGAGATTTTTACTTGGATTTCTCCCTCTTTCTCGGTGACCTATGCTTCTGCCTTCACCTCTCCCTATAGTGAAGGAGAATTGAGTCTTGAAGGCATTGACTATTGACTCATCTTCAAGATGAGTCAACAAACGCTACCACCTATTGAATTTGTTTGCATTGGTCCACATAGGTCAATGTGAAACAACTCTAAGTGTTCTTTGGATTGAGAGGAGGACTGTGGAAAACTATTTCTCTCATGTTTTCCAAGAATGTAAGACTCACATGGGGTATTTTTCTCTTTGAATACTGGTAGACCTTTGACCAGGGAGTGATTTTGTAAAATGCTTAGACTCTCAAAGGGTATATGTCCAAATATTGTATGACAAACCATAGTTTCATTGGGGGTGGATGCACTTTGTGCATATGATTGGATCAGATTTGCAATTTTGAGGGTCAGGGGAAACATTCTATTCCTAGTCATGTGGATTTTAGAAATCAATTTTATGCTGGGTTTTTATCATATATCTTACATGATGCTCCTTCAAAAAGTACCTTATATCCATATTCAATTAGTTGTCCTACACTTAACAGATTATGTTTCATACCGAGAACATGATAAACATTGTTTATGTCTTTCTTTACATTTTGTTTAGTAAGAATCGATACAGTTCCTTTTCCTTGAAGTTTGATTAAGGAATCATTTCCAAGTGTAATATGAGATGAAAATGAAGAATCAATGCATGAAAGAAAATCTTTGTTACATGTCATGTGACTGATGCATCCACTGTCGAGCAACCAAAAATATTTGCGTTGTTCTTCAATTTTGTAGCAAGAGAGAAACATAACATTTAAGGTTTCTACTTCATGATTTGAGACATGTGCTCTACGTGAGAGACGATCTGATTTATTCTACCAGCATTTAGATCCATAGTGCCCATACTTTTTGCAATAATAATAATAATAATAATCTATTTTTAAGGTCAGGACTAAGACAGACCAAATTGGTGTATGAGACCCCTTTGTTTGTGGGACAAGGGACCCCCTCCACCCAACGATTTGAATGGTAAAGTCTATGTAGGTATACATACCCTACCCCCCTATGGATTTGAACTTTTGACCTCTTAGGAGGAAACACATGTTCTTAACCATTAGGCCCACTCAGGATGCATGTTTGATTTGTCATTTGATATTCTCCCTCTCCCTCTTTGAGGCTAGAAATTATGATTCTGGTTCTGTTGTCTATGACTTTCATTTGAGTGATTGTTACTCACACTTCTCCCTCTTTCTCGATGACCTCTGACTCTTCCTCTACCTCTCCTTCTATTGAAGGAGAATTGAGTCTTGAATGAATTGGATATTGACTCATATTCAAGATGTAGTCTCGTCTCATGTGTCAATAGAGAGCCCATTAATTCATCTGTGGAAAAAATGGACAGATCCTTGGATTTAAGGATGGTTGTAACAACCATTTTGAATTTCTTTGGTAGAATTCTTAGGAATTTCTCAACAATTATTTGATCTGGGATGGATTCACCAATCAGTCTAATATGATTTACAATTCCCATGAATCTCATCATAAACTGATAAACATTTTCAGACTCTGTCATTTTTAAAGTCCCAAAGTGTGTCCTCAAGGTCTGTAGCTTGACTATTTTGATCCTGTCATTTACTTGGTAGCATGATTTAAGGATGTCCTAGGCCTATTTTGAAGTAACAACACCGGTGATTTTTGAGAAAATTGAGTCATCCACTGAGTTTTGAATCCAAAATTTTGCTTTGTTCTCTCTGTTCCTCTATGTTGCCTGAGCAGTTCTCTATTGATTGGTCATGGTAGCAAGATCTGTTGGATCCGGTTCCACATAAAAAAGATCCACTGGATCCGAGAACTCTCATTGTTGTAAAAATGATCTCATTCTAATAGACCAAAATTCATAGTTCTTTCCAAGAAGAATCAGTCCATGTGTTGGCCCTAAATTGCTAGAGGTGGCCATCTTAAAAAATTGAACAAAAAAAAAATTGTTAGAAATTTTTGTTCTTTACCTGTTTTCTGTGCGTAAAACGAGGTCTGCAAAAACCTCTGTGTGACTTTGGGCTGAAAAAAATGAGGTAGACCACTTCTTTAGCTTTGATCTGGATAGATCTTACTATCCGAGCACATGATCTTTAGAGTTAGAGCTCTGATCTTTTTTCTTTAACAATTGTAGCCTCTCTAATGGCAAAATTGGGCTTTATGAGTTTACTCAAGAGCCAAAAAAAAATTAAGTTTAGCTTCTCATGTGAATGGGGCATGAAAACAAGGGGCTTCGGGTCTTCAAGCTTCGGGCGTTTTGACACTCAAGGTCTAAATTTCTCTAAATGGTTGAATGGCCGAATAACGAAATTATTTTAAAGATCTAAGGTCCTCATTGATTTTAGATCACCGGTCCTCAATTACTTCGGGACATCGGGCCTTCCGATGATACTACTGCAAAGATCAACAGTTCTTGTTGATTTGAGATCAACGATCCAAAATTACTATGGGAGTTTAGGTTTCATGACTTTTCAATTCATAGTTATTACAATCCTCCAGAGTGTCATATCTCTGAAGTGAGAGATCTTCCTCCACATATCCTCTTGATTTTGATGGTGGATATTTACTTCAAGATTTCGGGCTTCAGGAGTTTTCGTTCGCTTTCTCACACAATCCTCTGAAGTGTTATATCTTCTTGCACATGGCCTCTTGATTTGGACGGTCAATATTTACTTTGGAACTTTGGGCTTCGGGTGTTCCGAGGTGCATAACACCACAAACATCCAAAGTGTTAACCTTCCGAAGTGTCAGAACTTTTGACATGTGTCCTCATCCTTCAATGGCTCAGATTTACTTTGGGACTTCAGGTAGTTCTTGATCTAGTGCCTCGCTCCACAAAACCTTCCCGAGTGCTAAGTCTCTGAAGTGAGAGATATGACGCTGCGTGTCCTCATTGAGGGTTGGTCCACATGAACTCTAGGATTTGGGCTTTCGGGAGTGTTGGCTTCTCGCATCTGTCTTCCCTTCGAAGTGGTTGTCTGTGAGAGTGTAGGATCTCCTGCCATGTGTCCACTTCGATCAACGATCTCGATCAACTCCATCTCTTTGAAGATTTATGAGACCTTTACAAACTCATTTTCCGCTTGCTTCATCCTAGAGTATGAGATCCCCTGACACTTGTCCCTTTCTTGAAGATCAACAAACACGAATGATTGTGGAGACTCAAATCGCTCAGTCTTTAAATTTCTTGTCGACCTCCGCAAAGAAAAGATGCTCATGCATAGTGGGATCGATATCCAATATTGATCTGTTGATCTAGCAAGATCAACAATCCTGAGTGATTGTGGGCTCAAAAATTGCTCGCGCTTTAATTTCCTTGCTGATCCCTGCAATGGGAAGATGCTCGTTCGTAGTGGGATCGATATCCTTCGTTGATATGTTGATCTAGCAAGATCAATGATCTTGAGGAATTGCGGGCTCACAACTTGTTGAAACATTAATTTTCTTCCCGATCCCCCAAATGCCTCACCACCGTCAATCTCTCTCGAATGAGATCTAACGGTCGTGACTTATTATTTGATCCATATGACAGATGATCTTGCTCTCGCTCAGATCTTACGGCTAAAAAAAAATTTTTCCTTATCTGTGGGCTCGTCGTTTCTGATCTTAATTAAAGGCTCAGATTTGTTCCCCCATCCAATCTTACAACTGAAGTAGATTCTCCTTTGTTGCTTCTACAAACTTCCTTATGAAGTAAGAATTTCACAAATTCTTTAAATGCTCGCGAATCTTTAAGTCTTTCGTCCTTTTGCAGCTCTTCTTTCTCGCTCTTGCTATCTCCAATGATATTTTGAGCTTACTATGGACTGCAGACTGTTGTCCAACCTCTGTGAAGAATCTTCCGACAATGTAACATATGCGCTTTCTTTCCTAGGATCAGGCTGCTCTCCAGGCACTGTGAAGAGGCTTACGTCTTAAGCTGTGATACCATGACAAAATGAGAGGAAAAGAAGATAATATAGAGAAGATGAAATTGGAAAGGAGGAATGAGGGGAGTGTAATTCATTAAAGGAAAAGAGCTGAGCTAAATAAGCTTCAACAAATCAAGAAAATCAAGAAACAATCGTACAGTTGGAGTGTATAGTCACATACTATAGAGGTTACATATATAATTAATAGAAACCCTATGGATGATGATGGTGGAGGCAGGTTTATTAGTACACAGGCCCAATAGAAAGCTCGTAAGACCGAGGCCACCGATATTACTCAGATCATAATATTGCATTGGATTTAATATGGATCTATCTTGGAATGTTTTTCATAGAAGAAATGGTTGCAATTGTATTCGATACAGTCTTCATTCACTTCATGAGGGATTCATCTGCTAATCTTTTGAACTTTCCGGAAAATGTTCTCACATCAAAAACAGACTAGAAGGATGCTCTCATACGAAACCTGTCCACAAAATTAGGTTTGTAGCGTGGAAAGCCGCAAAGGTTGGGTATACATTGATACACCTATAACTATTGATATACCTAAGTGTACACCTAAGTTGGGTATACATTGATACACCTACAACTATTGATACACCTAAGTTTTGGTAACTATTGATAAACCTAACTATAACTATTGATATACCTAAGTAGTTGGGTATATCAAGAGTTTCTCTTGATATATATTATATTAGTAAATAGTTGTAACTAGTTCTTCAAATAGTATTCTAGAAAGATTTTGCATTTTTTCCACTAAAACAAACTTGCCATGAAAATTATGAATCCAATTTATATTGTTTGTATTCATAAATTATTTCATTAAGTGTGTGTATTCACAACGTCCACAAACTGAGCACTTAAGTGGTCTTTAGAACTCTATGGGATAGCTTGTAATACATTTTCTCTCATATTTTCATTAGTATGAGGGTGGGGGGTATGAAAGTGGCGGGTGAAGCAAATATGAGAGAAAACTTATAGAAAATGAGAGAAAATAATCTCATATATGAGTGTGGGGTGGAGCAAATATTAAAGAAAATATAAATGTAATATATTTTCTCTTATATTTGTCCCAACTGAGACAAGACTGCGACACTGTCTCAACCTTCACCGAGACATCTACTAATTTTGTGCTGCTGAATTGATTTTTCAAAATTAATTTTAACGTATCATCTTTAGAGGGTCAAAATCAATAATAGCCCATTACCTTGAAATGTGACCCAGTCCTTCAAATTTGATCCCTGTATGTATGCCCGGTTCGACTAGTAATGCTGATTTTCGAGTAGTGCCATTGCAAGTAAAACAACGCATAAAGGCGGCTGCCCGTAGCACTGTAAATTCGATCCTGTAGGTATGCCCGATTCGACTCGTAATGCCGATTTCCCGGTAGTGCCATTGAAAGTAAAGCAACACATAAAGGCGGCTGCCCGTAGCATTGGAGCCGTTAGTGCTACTGCACGCCAATTAGCAACAGAAATACATAATGATCAACAAGAAATTGTGAATAATATTAAGCAGCAGATTCAGCCGCAGCAGATAGTGGCACGTCAGCGGCAGCAGATAGTGGCATTTCCAGTTTCTCGTTCATGCATGAGACTCTTCATGAGTGCAGTACTCTGTCCGACACTATACAAAATGCTGCGATTCCAACTCCAAATCGGAATTCTATGCCGTCAGAGATGGAACCCTCTCTGCAAAAATAAAATTAGAGACATCAACCAAATTGGAAAACTATGTATAAAACTATTTTGGAAAACTATGTTATTTTTTTTAAGATTATTGTTTGTAAAATATTTTTATACTATTTTTTAATGGTTAGATTAATCCACGAAGGACATCTGCGCTCGCCATTTCACGGATAGACATTAATCCACAGATAGACATTAATCCATCACTGACAGGTGTACGAAGGAATGTAAAAGCGACATGCACACAGGTGGTAAACGGTGGAGTGGAGATGAACGACTCAGTCATCCACAGAACCAAATGTTGTAAAATGCTCTGTTAAAAAACACAGTTAAAAAAAGAAAAACTATAAATTAAAGTATTTAAAATACTTAAATATAGTAAAAACAACTACAATTACTCCACTGTTATGTTAATCATTTTAATCACCTATTTTTAATGATGAACAAACATTTTTTATCATATAAAAAAATTATTAATTAAAATTACAAATTTATTGTAAACACATCTTTCTTTAAATAACAACTTCAATGCTTTTCCTCAGTATATCTTGACATTGTATTTTACAAACCCACCCACACCCTTTAGAATCTCCCGAAATCTCAAGCAAATATCAAGGCTCAAACATAAATAAAATCTTGATCAGTGAATAGTATGCGGCACACTATTCAAAGAAGTTTGTGCATTTTCTTTGTGTTCTTACGGAGCATGTTGTGTTTTTGAGAAGTCCATTTTGAGGGATGGCAATGAACAGTATGAATGCTAATGCCAGGTTTGTTTAAATCATTTTTTTTTAATTGATTATTTGGATATATTAATTTGTTGTCTCAGTCCAATTTTCATTGATTAATTGATTGATGATGTGTAGACATAGGAAGTTATAGCACAGAATAAGAATTAATGGATAGAAATTCAAGAATGCATCAAAGCTTTTAAGATGAAGATGATGACCGTGAGGTTGTCTGCCTATTGTGCCAGGGTGAAGAGGATGATAGTGGGGTTGTTTGCCTATTGTGCTACCCTTGGACAATAATAATAATGAGATAGTGACGGGAGAGAAATTTTAATAAATATTGATATGTATTTGGAAAAAGTATATGCATTTTCACATTTTTATCAGGATTATTCTGTTTGGATTATTCACCTAATTCAGATTTATTTATTATTTGATATCAATTTTGAAACCTAGCTCTTGTTAGCAAAAAAGCTGTTTTTTAATATATTTGAATAAATAAGTTTATATATAATGATCTGAAATATATAAATTTATATATGATGACATAATAATTATTTGATTCATCAAACATTAAAAAAAAATGAACTAAAACGATATTATTGATAAAATCTGTATTATGGCCTTGACAGGTAGCATCTTCAACTTTGCCCTCTGCATATCTTGATCTTGATTTGTATTTTACAAAGCCAACCATACCCTTTGGAACCTCTAATCTAATCCTCTTGATTGTATAGAAGAATAGCATATGGGTTGGGAAGACTTATAAATAAAGGGTTGATTGTATAGAAGAATAGTAGATGGGTTGGGAAGACATATAAATCAAGGGAAGGGTTGGACTTTAACTTAATTTTTGGAATGTTTAGTTTTTTTGAGTTTTAAATTTTGTAGTGAATTATTATTTTACTAAAGTAATTACATAAATAAAAGTGGTTGAAATATTTAAATAGATATCAATAATTTTTATTTTTTAAATATTAAGATAATGTTAAATTAATGTAATAAAAATTATTTATTATATAATTTTTTTATTAAATAAATTATTAAATTTTTTATTAAAAATAATAATAGTGAATTTATTTCCAAAATGTAGTTATTATTGTGTGTAACAGATCATTTATTACATAACAAATTACAATCACTCAAATTTACAAAATTATTAATACCTTTCGTTAATACTACTAAAACTTTTTGCTTATAATACTTCTTCTCCTTCATGATGTGTGTGGCCTCTAAAACTTCTTTATTGGATTTCATTGGTCTGCCTACACTACATTACTCCCCAATAAGCCATGCCCATAAAAGAAATCAAAATATCATAAATTGAGAGAAGAAATCAAAATATCATAAATTGAGAGAGAAATGTTAACAAAAATCATTTATGTAAACAATAAATATTTGATCAGGGAGCATACACAATGCAGTGCTCCAATTTTGTATTTCTGATAGCAGCCGATAAAACCCATGGAACTTCAGAAATCTTACCCTGGCCGACCTTGAGTTTCAATCCTTGGGCTGCCTGAATTAAAAAATGCACCTATCCATCTATCTTATGATGTTTCTTCTCCCTCATCGCCTGTATGGCCTCTAACGCTGCGTTATAGTATAGTTTTGGTTTCATTGGTCTGCATACAATACATCAACATTATTTGGCAATAAGCAATATCCAATAAATCAAAATATCATAAATTGAAGGAAAAATGTTAATAAAAATCAATTATGTAAACCAAAAATATTTGATCACAGAATATACCCAATACATTGTTCAATTTTATATTTCTAATATTTCTTTGTATTTCTGATAGCAGACGAAATCCATAGAACATTTAGATCCAATTCAGTTACAGGACTCTTACCCTGGCTACTTTGAGTTTCAATCCTTGGGCTGGCCGAATTCGAGAAATGCCCCTATCCATCTATCTCAGTAATGTATCATCCATTGATATAATGAATGTTGTAGGAATATAAGTATAATATTACAAAAGGCAATAGGCAATGTGGAATCGGAAACGTTCCGACGATCTTCGATAAAGAACATGTTAGAACTTTAAAAAAACTCCAGTAACGCGCACAAGCAATAAAAAAAAAACCTAAAAATATATTGACATGGCAATGTGGAATCAGAAACGTCATCTACAGTTAAAAAAAATTCTAATTAACCCTAAACCCACAAGCAATTATATACTCTAATTAAAAAAATTTATAATTCGTTGCTCAAGTAAACCCACAAGCAATTAAAAGGACCTATAAATCGCCGCTTAAGTAAACCCTAAACCCACAAGTAGAAAAAAATCATGAAAATGGCCACGTCATCGTAACTGAATTGTGGGTTACTACATAACGTGACAAGGGTAATCTCCGCAACTCCAGTAAACGCACACCAATTTAAAAAAATCTATAAATAGCCTCTATAGTAAACCCACAGGTAGTAAAAACCTTAAAAATGATCGCGTCATTAGTCTGAACGGGTATTCTCTGCATATCAGTAAAAACTATTGGTATTAATAATCTGATTAGTGATTATTATGCTAATTAGATTAATGACCTTCAATAATGACTACGTATCTGTCCTGAATGCAATAAAGTTAATTTGTTAAATGTTAATTTTTTATTTATTAACACTATTATAAATATTTTTATATTAAATTTTATTCATCTAAAATCTATTCAAAATTAAAAACTCATTAATTCTGATCATTTTCAATAAATATAGTAATTATACATTATTAAATTGAATCATAATAAAATAAAAAATGCACTAACTCGCCATGGGGATGGGTTCAATTTTTATATGAGCTTCTAAGCATACATTGCTCATAAGCTTTAGATCCATAATGAAGAGTTTAATTTTTATATGACCTTTTAAGAGAATTCTGATATCTATGTAATGTGAATTGCATTATTTGGTTTACTTAAAAAACATCAAATTCCTTTTTTTTAGTTTGAATGGTTTGATCCTTAGTCTTGAAGTATGAAGATGAAGAGAATCAAAAAATAAAAAAGAGTGTAGAATCATTGTATAAGCAGCCTAAAAAGGGAAAAAAGTTAAAAAGTTCAAGAACTTAGCAGATTTATATGAACTTTGTAGGACGGGTGACTTATAAGTTGAATAAAGTTAAATATTATCATTCTAAAACTTTTTTTTTTTAAATGAAATTAACTCAAACTTTTTTTTTAATGAGAGAGTGTACTCACTTCTTGTCAACTGAACTAATCATTGCAGCTAGAACTTCCATGAAACTTAAAGTATTTTTAATTTGGAGTTGTTATTAAGATGATATGGATACTTTTTGTTCGAGGTTATTATTGTTTACACTAATATTTATGAGTTGCTCATTTGTAAAATTAGATGCAAGAAATAAAATCTTTGAATTCTGTTAAATATAATTAGAATGTAAAATCCTTGAGTTATATTAAATATAACTAGGTAGTATTCTTATCATTTTTTTTTAAATAAAAATTTGTGTCTAATAAATCAATTCATATACATAAAATTAAATCAAAATTTTCTTAGGGTTGTCATTAAATATAGAAGCACCCTGAGTAATACAAATATACAATGAAACTCAACCTTCCGAAATCTCAAGCAAATAGAAAGATACAATGCAACTCAACCTTCCGAAATCTCAGGCAACTAGAAAGATACAATGGAACTCAACCTTCCGAAATCTCGAGCAACGATCAAGGTTCAAAAAAATAAAATTTGACTCCTATGAAAGCCTAAGTGAAACTTTATTATTATTTGAAAATTGTTGATCTTAATCAATAAGATTTAATCCAATATAATTTTATTAGGGAGTAGGGAGTAGTGTCTAATTGAAGGAATATAAGTTCAGTTTAAAAAAGAGTGATTACCCTCATCCATATCATTTGATTTGGAATAGAAAAGTGATAGAAATAAAATTTAATAGTATAAATTTAGATTTGATATTATTTCAGGTTTTATGAGTGTAGTATGTATTAAATTTGGATACATAAGATTTTTGAGAACAAGTTTTTTTAGAAAAATGGAAAATGATGCCAACCACTTTTATAATGTGGCTATGCTAGTTCCTATAACATATAGAATGAACTTAAACTTCTATCATAATATGTATATTTTTCTAAATTTCACATAATTTAACATTGTTATTTATTTTTAATATTCTTTATGTAATTTAAGATATTTGAAACTAAATAAATAGAAGTTAGAATAAATTATAATTTTTTTAGAAATATATTTAAAAATTATTTAAACAAGTTTTTAAATCCTATTTTATTTTTAATAATGTTTATGTAATTTAAGATATATGAAATGTAATTTCATTTAAATAGATAGAAGTTATAATATATTCTAATATTTTTTGGTAATATATTTTAAAAATCTTTAAACAAGTTTTCAAATCCTATTTTGAGGGTGATGTTTTTTTTTTATATATAAATAAAATAGGGTCCTTATATTAATAATTGCTTATATCTATACAATGCCACTTATTTTCCACATGTTCTACCCAAAAAGGGAAACCTGAACCAGTAGCTTTCAGCAAAAGCTTAGAGTTTGACACATCACAACTTAAACAAAACATTATGAACAAAATAATGATCAGAAAGTGGTCGCTATGACCATCTACCTTGTGTTGTGAGGCATAGATTTTGCCCATGTTTGGAGAGGTGACAAAACCAGAAGGAGAGAAAACAAAAAAACATGGAGGTGTTACTGCATGTGCGAGCTCAGGCTTCCATGGATGTTGTAGGAAGGGACAAACTTATGATTGCAAGTTGGGCAACAATTTGGCACTAGAGCATCCACCAAAGAATCGAACAAGATATCCATTATCTCACCAAGGATGCGCTGAATGTGCAATAGATGATCCTTCTTTTGCCGCATTTCAAAAATGATTTGGAGGTGCTCGTCCGAGAATTGATTTAGGGAGAGAATATGTGTCTCTGCCTCTTTTTCCTCACCTGCGCTCGTCGAATGGTCCTCCACCTTCCTGTTGGGGGGAATTTCTTCCTCCACAATGCAACTGCCTGTACCAAAAACCTGATCCCATGGGTGGATTTTTGTGGGGGCAAGAGGATAATTGAGTAGAGGAGTGCTCTCTTTCAGAGGGGGCACCTCCTCTCTGACTGGAAAACTACCACAGATCAAAGGAGGTATGTGATGGGGTGACGAGGGAAGTTGAGGCAACCAATGTCTATTATGCCTCAAGATGGAGGGACGAATTGCGATCAGAGCTAGCTGGGAGGTGGTGAGTCTGTTGCACCTAGAGAGGGTTTTGTAATACAATGGTCCTCTTCTTGAATTCCCCCTCTCTCTTGGCATGGTGGAGTGGTTGCAAAGGATGGCCTACGGTGGAGTCAGGGAAAAGGGTGGAGGGACTCGTCAGAAAATCTTGCGATGAGAAAGCTCGAGAGAGGCTAGGAGCAAGAGGATTTGCACAGGAGTGAAAATGAGATAATTCTCAAGGAATTTTTGTTCACATTGCAGTTCGAGTTGATAGGGAGGCATGACATAAAATCCAAGGTGACAAATTCCCTAGCCCTTGTGCATAACTCAGTACTCTCGGTCTGGCTCACGCGGGGGGCATTAAACCTGCAAAGTTGTCAAGGTGAACTACCTTAACTCTCTGCTGAGTTTAGGTCATTCAGAAGTAATGGATGGGAGGATGGCGACAGAGTTTATTAACTCTCGTTGCCCCCATGAGATTTTTACTCTCGCTATAGCTACTTGTCACCCCATCTAGGGTTGAGGGTGATGTTATTATAATAATGGATGGATAAATTATTATAGGTTTCTTTTATAGAGATAATTAGTGAAATTAATAAATAGGGATTCAATTGGGTTTACCATGGTGGTTGGGAAGAATGATTGTTATCCGTCCATTATTATCCTTCCGAATGGAGTTTAAATCTGGTAAGGGACATCTTGAGATCATAAGGAGTAAGCTTAAATTCTCCTAAGTGACATGTTGAGATCATAACAAGTATATTATTATAATAGCTTCAAGTAGAAATGAGGAGATGTACTTGTAGGATAAATACTTAAACTCATACCATATTAAAAATGAGGGAAAATATACATGAGGTTTTATTGAACTTTATAGCTTGGAAACAATCAAACATCTAATAAAACTTACATACTCAAAGGTAGAAAATTAAAACTTTACTCCAAAACCTCTTACTTATTAACCATAATTCAATCAAAATTAATAAATCAAACTTAAATTAACTACATAAAAGATTATTTATAAATATTTTTAGATATCAAAATTTGTCCAAATTTTATTGTATTTATATTTTTTCCAATTTTTAACTATTTTTATCACTTTATTATATAAATTAAAACTATATTTATATTATTGAAACATTCCATTTATATGTATATAGTTTGAATGAAAAGGATAAACATTTATTAGGATATAATTTCATTGGAAGCAATAAATATTAAGTAACTTTGTAATCTTCATACCGTTTGGTATCTTTTGATATTATATGTTTTCTTGCTTTCTATTATAGCTATTATGTGTATCTTAGTTTATAATTCTTTTCCATATTGTATGGGTTAATATATATAATATATATT
>SNQJ01S0006956.1:0-38529 GCA_010110895.2 Picea sitchensis | reverse complement strand
ATTTTATTGTCTATTTTAAAATTTATTTGTAATAGGATAATCTATGAATTCCACAAAACAAGAATGTATCAATTGGAGAGACCTATACTTCAATGAAGAATATGCTATGAACTCGACCCCTACACAACAGTCATAGAAAATGAAGTGTTTTCATCAATGAAGAAGAGCATGAACAGATACAAAGTTTTTTCCACTTTAAGCTTTGGTAGGCATCCATGTTGGTGGTAGAAAGTGATTTGGAAATACAAATACCATACCAGGGAGAAACATTGGTCAACATGGACCATGATTTGTAGATATCCAATGCTCATGTATGGGTTCCACCTCGAAATGGCTTAAGTTTTTACAATGAAGAAAATATTTGGTCGAGTATTCACTAGATACATCAATGACCCAATCAATTTCCAGTATAGGGATGAGTCTACTAGATCAGAATCTGAGTCTCTTACTTTTCTTATGTGTGTGGTCATAGGAGTGGCCATGGATTTGCAATCCATCATTCCAAATTTCTGAAGAATCTTCAGTGCATACTTTCCTTGTCCAAGGAAGACTTCACCACGCTTTTGCCATACTTCTAGTCCCAAGTAATAGTGCATGAGACCAAGATCATTCATATAAAAATCAGAAGTTAATTCTCTTTTAGAGTGGGTGATGAGAGACTATGCACTTGTCAAGAATAAGTCATCGAAATACAATAGTAGAATCACACATGCATTGTTCACAAATTTGTAGTAGAGATTTGTATTTGCATGACTCTTAGAGAAACTAAGTCTTATTAAGTAACTATCAACTCTCGCATACCAAGCTCTTGGAGATTGCTTAAGTCCATACAAGGATTTCTTTAATATGAAAACATGAGTGTATATGGAATGTACCTCAAAACCTTGAGTTTGTTCAATGTATACTTATTCTTCAATTTCTCCATTGAGAAAATTTGTCTTTACATCCATGTGATGAAGACTCCATCCCATGGAAGAAGAAAGAGACATAATATCTCTAATAGAGGTATATGTGGCAAGAGGAGAAAAATTTTCGTCACAATCTTCTCCCTCCTCGAAAAACCCTGTAGCTACGAACCTTGCCTTGTATTTGTCCATGCTTTTGTCTATTGCATGTTTGATCTTATAGACCCATTTTGAAGTTACCACAAATTTTTCCTTGGGTCTAGGCATGATTTCCCATACATCATTTTTCATGATAGACTGGTTTTCTTCTGTCATGGCTTCTTTCCACTATTTCTTCTGATTTGCGCATTCAAATGTGGTAGGATCTTCATTTATAATATTTTTCATACATGTTGCATGGCTGGAGAATCTTTTGGGTTTTTTTACTTTCTTTGAAGGTGCCACTTAGGGATTTGAGTTTTTCTTCTTCTTGTAGAGTAGCTTCAAGCCAAGATGGAAATTTTCTAGTTTTGGGTACAATGATTGATTCAATAGGTTCACATGGTTTCATCGGATGATTAATTTGTTCTCATTCTTCATTCTGAATTTCTGGAAGACGAGTGCTTTCTTCATTGGGCTCTTCATATTCTTATTCTTCCATAGATTCTTCTATATATTTATTGAATTCCATCTTCTCATTGAAGGTTACGTATCTGCTGACTTCAATATTATGTTGTTCTAGAATATAGATTTTGTATGCTTTGGATGATTCACTATATCCAACAAATATACCCTTCTTTCTTGAGGGTTCTAGTTTCTTTCTTTTATCCTTGGGGATATGAATGTAAATAGGGAACCTAATATTCTTAAGTGTTCCACATTGGGTTTCTTTCTTGAGAAGGATTATTCTAGAGTCATATCCTTCAGTATGTGATGTAGACTTATGTTCTGAACATATATTGTTGTCATGGCTACTTCTCCCCATAAATACATGGATAAACCGTGATCATTCATTAGTGCCTTCACAATTTCCTCAATGGATCTATTCTTCCTTTATGCTACATCATTTTGTTAAGGATTACGAGGAACAATTAACTCCCTCCTAATCCATGTTGATTTGAAAAAGGAAGAAAATTCCTGGGATGTGTCTTCTCCTCCATTATCTGTTCTCAAGGTCTTGATTTTCTTTCTTCAGAGGTTTTCTATTTTTTCTTTGAAATCTTGAAAGTTGTTGAAAACGTCATCCTTTGTATTCATAATATATAACAGAGTCGTTCTTGAGTAATCATCTATGAAGATTACATAATAAAGAGAACCTCCTAGAGATTTGACTCGCATCGTACCACAAACATCTGAATGTATTAGAACTAGGATTTCCTTAGATCTATTATTGCTACTTGAGAGTGTCTTCATAACATTTTTGAGATAAGAAAAAATGTTAACAATATATATATATATATATATATATATATATATATATAGCTTGTACTTGAGATATTCACAATTGTTTTGGCCTAGGAATGTTGAAATTACAGGAAGAAGATTTTTTTTTGGCTCAGGAGTGTTGCAAGTCCATAACGAGGACCAATCCCTATTACTGCAAGAGCCAAATTATTATGAGGAGAAGCTCATGTCTCGAAGTTTTGTTTTTCCTATATGAAACAGTTTTGGGAATTATAATTTAATAAATTACTCACAAATTATTTTGTCTAAATGTAAATTGAAGAAATTGAAGGTAGGATGGTCTTGGATATGGAAGGGGTGTAAAATATATGGAATATTGATATCTACAACTGTAGAATCCAAACATTATGAGCAGAAATCGCATGCTTTGAAAAAACAAAATTCTTGTATAAAATATATTTGACATTTATGATTGAAATTATTACAACACTATCTCACGATGACTATATTTTTATAATACATATGTGATATTTTCTATTGAATTTGGAAGCTCACAAAAAATAATACCAAAAGGAAATCGAGCTCAATGATGAAGGCATGGAATGAAGAAAGTTTAGTGGACTTGTTGCAGCTAGATTTCTTGAAGCCACAACTCTAAAACTTCTTATCCAGGTCCATTAGCGCCCTTGAGAGAAGTGGAACAACCTGAGGGACTACATGTCATAGAAAGAGGTTCATTTCTTTGGGTTGTACAAGAATTAGAGGGAAGGAGAGCTTGTTGGTTGGAACTGCTGCAAGAAATACAAATTGTGAAGATCATTATACATGTTTTGGGTCGGAATGCATATGTATACATGTTTAATTTTAGGTAAGATTACCTATGTATATAAGAGTTTGTTGGAATGTTTGTGTGGATTAAGGCCAAAGAGCCTAGATTTTTAATGTTAATAACATTGGAATGGTGTTTTGCACTAAAGACAGTGCCAAAATAAGGGGAGGTGGATGTAACATCCCATTTTTAACTCTTATGAACTATAGTGTATTATGTAAATGTGACTTAGGATGGTGATCCCATAAAGTTGAAAAGGGGCGAGAGTTCCTCGGAAATGTAATACTTTATATACATTAATAAAATACACCATTGGTTGCAAGATCGACAAGGAAAAAAAATATAGGGGGCTATGATTTCACGAGAGAGGGGGATTTAGGGGATAAGTCTTATTATTATTATTTTTATTTTACCATAATTGATTTTATGGAGAAAAGTGGTTACATGGGATTCTTTTGGAAGGCCATGTGCTTATTGGTTCTTTTGATTATATAAACATCCCTTGGTGGATGTTTTGGGCACTTTATTGTTCCCTTGTTTTTATTTCCTCTTCACTCACTATTGCTAGTTCGTATGCTCTTTGGATGAGAATGGAAACAAATGGAAGGAAGAGGAGAGCCATTGATGAATGATTGTAATAATTACTGATCATTCTAGAAGGGAATGGATGCATGTGTACATGACCTTGATGGAATTTCAAATAGAATTGTCCACATGTACGAGTCTCGAGAGTCCTAGTAGGGAGATTCTTCAACATAAGCAATGGAGCATCGGAAGGAGATGGAAAACCTAAGGAACCGAGTGACAGAAAAGGGGGTCCATTTTCTTGGGGTTGTGCAGGATGGGTAGAAGAAATTTGGTGTACTTTGGATTGTTGTGAGTGATGAAATGAGTGTGATATTTTGAGTGCTGAGAGTCATGTTAGTTATGATATTGATGGCAGATCGGATAAAACTATCCACCACTAAGAATCATTGGATTTTCCAGTAGGGATATTTCCTCACTAGTATCACTAGATCCCTAGAGAGAAATGGAACAACCTTAGGGACTACACGACAGAAAAAGGTGTTAATTTCTTTGGGTTGTGCAGGATGAGGGGGAAAGAGAGCTGGAATTTTGGACTTACTATGAGTTTGGGAAACATGAGAGCTAGTTAGCCAAATATTGTCTGTTTACACTTGGCCTAGGACCCGTCGTTCTGGATTCATAACCCTCTCTCCGGGGTGACCTGCTATTGAGATCAAAAGAAAAACAATGTCTATGGTTGGGAGGAATATCCTTGGTCTATAGCCAATTGGTGAACGTTTACTTGAAAAGATAAGTGCTCTTTGGCTTTTCTCTATAATTTTTATTCCTCTATGTATTTAATTATCTCTGAGATATGTATTTATAATGTGTCTGTCTATTGGTTATTTGATGTGCATGGCAAGTTGTTTATTTATTTTATTTTGTAGCATGGATATTGATTTATGCATGTGGTTCTTTCATGTTTTTTATCGGATTAAATGTTGTTAGAATTTGAGATCCATTGAGAGAACTGAGTCTTGGGGATACAATGTGCACTACCTGCAAGTGGCTGGGTGAGTTGCACCCTGCTTAAGTGGCATAGCCCAACCTGTGGGAGGATGGGTATGTTACAGTTAAAATCTTCCTCGTATATGAACTGCATCGTCCATCTTTTGAGGAATTAGGATCCTCACTTTCTCACGAATGTTGAAGTTAATACCAAATAGAAAATTGTTGACCTTCAACTTCTCCATGTTCAAATGTAGAGCGTACCTCAGTATCTCCTTGAACCTCACCTCATACTATGACACCATATGAATACCTTGCAAGAAGGCGTTGAACTCATTAAGTTGTTTCTCAATGAATTCATCTGACAAATACCTCTCCCCGAATAGTTCCTCGAAAAATTCCCATGACACGTCTTCAACAACCATGTTTAGTTGAGGTAATAGTGTCTTCCACCAAAGTAGATCACTCCCTTTTAGTTGGAATATTGGCATGCATAATTTCATGTTGGAGGTGTAATCACGAAGTGCGAAGAAAATCACCATGTTCTTCAACCATTCCTCGACTACTAAGCCATTCATGGAACCCCAGACCTCGAGAAACTTCACTTTCTCAATTTATCTATGTATATTGCCACTACCATCTTGAGCGCAGTGTGAATCCTCATTGGGAACAAACGATCTTCCCTTTTCTCGGTCTAGGCAGTTGATAAAATCCTCTGAAATCCTCTAGAAGGATCTCATCATAACTACCACATCTCCCACAAAAACCTGTTCATGCTCAATAGTTTACTCATCTCCCTAAGGTTTGGATCCCTCTAACATGGATTCTATCGGAGGTGTCAGACCTCTTCATCCAACACCATGTCCTCTACTTCCTCTGCGTCCTCTAACCATGATTACCTACATGGACAAATTCAAGTTTAATTAGGGATACATATTTAATCATTTAAATGTAACACAATGGAAGGAATAACGGTCCAATGTTGCAAGTTTGAACCCTCTCTGATACATGTAATGACCCCTCCATTATGACATCGAGTAAGTGAGTACAACAATGGAATATTTTTTTTTTTTTAACAATAGTTAGAACAATCGATATGCGAGAATAGCATACATCAATATTACACATTATATCCTCATCTATGTCATTACACAACAATAATTAATTAAAACAACATGATACTAATAGATCCATCATATCACCTCAAGATAACAAAGATGTCTACCCACCCAACCTACCCTACAAGGTTAGGATCTCCAAGACACATAATCAACGCTCAAGTCCATGATTCATCTGATTGATTTCGACCATTTAAGGTCTGAGGAATAACAACTATTCTAAGGAACATGGAAGTATCTCTTCCCTTTCCAACTCTAACCTAGACTCGGGATTGTATTCAAGGTATGATACTTAAGTTAAATGCAATCAATTTCATTCAATAACTCAATATTCTCAAACAAAAGTTGATAAGACAATTTCATTAGAGACACTCGCAATGAAGTTGTCTTGAAAAATCTCAATCGTCAATATCATTACCTTGTTCCCAATAACCAAGTATATAATCTTGTATATGTAACATAAATAAAGTTTCATATTATAATTTAGTATTTGTTACTTGAACGCTTAATTTGATACAAAACATCAAATAAAAAAATGGTATAAATATAATTCCTAAGCTCATCAAAAACCTGTCCATGCTTTCATACCATGCTCTAGGTTCCTTCTTTAATCCATATAAAGAGTTCTTCAATATGCACACATGTGTCTCTCTGTCATGTACCTTGAACCCTTGTGGATTCTCTAGTTATACTTCCTCTTTCATTTCACCATTCAATAAGGTTGTCTTCACATCCATATGATGCACATTCCATTTCATTACTACAACCAATGAAAGTATAGTCCTAATCGAGGTATCTCTTTCCACGAGAGAAAATTTCTTCTGATAGTCAATGCCCTCCTTGTGAGAGAATCCTCAAGACACAAATCTATCCTTATACTTTTCAATACTTCCATCAATTGCATGTTTCATCTTGTAGATCCATTTTGAAATTATTATTTATTTATACTTCATTTTGGGGACCACATCCCATACATCATTATTTACTATGGACTCATATTCCTCTCCCTTGGCATCCTTCTATACCCTATTTTCTGGAGCCTCTTCATAACTGGATGATTTAGAATCCATGATATCACACAAACATGCCACATAGATGGAATATAGTTTCAACTTCTTACTTTCCCTGAGATATTTTTTTGGGGCACCATATCTTTCTGCATCTCTCATGAGCTCGTTTTTCCAATATGGTCTTCTCTTACGAGAAGGCATATTTGCTAGCCTTTGAGGTTCTTCCATGTCATTATCCTCATGAATGACTTCCTATAGTTCAATTGCTTCTTCCTATGGAACTCGAGTAACTTCACTCTCCTCCTCATGGACTTCTTTTGTAAAGTCTTGTTTTTATTTGTTGAAAGTTGCACTCTCATAAAAGGTGACATCTCGATTAATCTCAACTTTCCGATGACCGGGAATACATATCCTGTATTCCTTCGATGTGTAAGTGTAACCAACAAATATGCCATTATTTCGAGATGGATACAATTTTTTCCTCTTTTACTTAGGGACATGCACAAACAAGGGGTATCAAAATATCCTTATATGGTTGATGTAACGTCCCCAAACCGCTCCTGTCGGGGACACGCCACTAACTCAAAACCAAACTATTATGAAAATTGGTTGTAACACACCCAACCACCCAGGCTGATCATGCCACTTGAAAGTATCATGTTATTATATACATGTATATATAATGCAATTTTAAATAGACATAAACCTTCGATTCATACGCATATTCATGCGAAAGCAGCAATAATACGTACATACAATAAACACATGAAATTCTAATAACATTCTAAGACATGTACAAGATACATGACATACATCATAACATGTAAAATTATCATATATTTGGTACTTATATTTCTATGAGAAGACCACTGACTGCGTGCAGAACTTCCATGAACCACCCAGTCTTAGACCACCTTCCTTCAAACTATCAACAATGGGTCACCCCCGAGCTCAAACTAAACTCCATAGAGGGAAAAACAATCCTAGTCTAGGCTGAGGCTACGGGAAGCTTCACAATGCAGTAGGAAGGATTCTCTCCAAGGTTCCTACTTATGCCCACTGATCATAGACTCTCATTCCCCACATTCCTATCCCACACTAGGAATATGCACCTTCATTGTTTCAAAGACCATCGACTGCTCCACATCCCTTATAGGGCTTCAAAAACATGTCGGATCAGGAATTCTCAGAGCTCTGATGCTGTTGCTGGAATCACTCCAGGAAAAATCACTCCCCCATCAAACTCTCTCACCTAGAGAGAGTTTCTCACAGGCATGACAAACTTCTTATTCAACCATGGGCCTCACAACTCACCTCCTCAAAACACAGTATGAAAAAATGGCTAAGGCAAGGGAACACATAGTAATTACAGAGGTTCACAAATGTTGAGGTTCAACAATGGAGGAAATGGATCATTTTGCATGCTAGCTCAAACCATGAGTGAATGGGACAACAGATGGAAAAAATCGTGAGAATGAATTCATGAGGAAATATGGCCAGACTAGTTAGAATTCTCAGAGAGAGAATTGTGACAACGCATATGGTCAGAATGGTCATCCTGTAAAATCATGGGAGAGCCAGAATGGTGAGAGAGAACCCCCCCAATGGTGGAAATTCCCACATAAATTTGCATGCATCTTGGGTGGCAATTGGCTCTCTAGGAGTTTGTTCCTCTGTAAGTGGAGTTTGTTCCTCTCACCAAAGGAACTTAGGATAATTGTGTTTATTTCACAACTTTAGTATTTTCAGGAAATACTTTATAATATTCCCTTGGGTTAAACCCTCAAGCTTATCCCCTCTTTCCTAGACTCTCAACCCCCTTCCCTTTCCCTTCTTAGTGTAGCTTAGTCCCCCTTAACTCTTTCTCTGTGGTTGGTCTAAATGCAACGATCTATTTTATTAATGATCCCCATAATTACATATACAAAATCAGGCTCACTAACCTTAACATCTAGGATCTTCGGCCTAATAAACACATAATTTTACCATCTTCTAAATACTTGGCTCACCAGCCTATAAAATTCATTATACATCATTACAATTCAATAGGGGATTAGCCTTGGGGTATTACAATCCCCTCCCCTTATTTTTTCATTGTCCTTAGTGCAACTAATTTACGTAACATCAACAATATTTTCAAAATCTTCAAAAAGATGTGCATATTCTACCCGCATAGAATCTTCATACTCCCATGTTGCATTCCCATGACCGTACCAAGTCCATTGGACCTTTACAATCCCTATGGATTGATTCTAGAGATGTTTTCTTTTCCAGTCCAAAATGCATACCGGGTGCACTTGAAAAGAGCTCTCTTGCTCCACCTGAATCACATTCCAATAAATAACATGAGTAGAATCAATTATATATTTCTTAAGCATTAATACATGGAATACATTATGTATAGACATAGATGTAGTAAATGAAAGAATATAATCTACTAGTCCAATCCTCTATAGGATTTCAAATGGCCCACAATATGTGGCTTCCAACTTGGAATAGTTTCCCAACTTTAGGGAACTTTTTTTTGCCTTCACTTTCCATAAAACATGACCACTCACTTTAAATTACCTATGAGTTATGTTCTTGTCAGCATAGCTTTTCTACCTGTTTTGGGAAAACTTTAAATTATGTTTAATACTCATCATTTTCTCTTACATTTCTCTAAGCAACTTTGGTCCAACTACTTTTTTTTTTAGCTGGGTTGTCCCAACTTACTAGTGTGTTTCACTTTATTTCATCAAGTGCCTCAAATGGGATCATCTCCAGTGATGCCTGATACTCATTGTTGTGGGAAAATTATACCAAATTTAGATAATCTTCCCATTTATATGGTTTGTACATCACATACATCCTTAGCATATTCTCTATCACTTGGTTCACTCTCTTTGTTTTCCCATTAGAATAGGGATGATAATCTATGTTCAAGTTCATATTTGTTCCAAACCCTTTGAATAACCCATTCCCAAACTTTGAGGTAAAATTTGGGTCTCTTTCAGACACAATTGTCTTGGGTATGCCATGCAAGTGTGCTACTTCCCTCATATATATATCAACAACATTGGTTATCTTGTGAGTAACCTTCATAGGAATGAAATGGGTATCTTTAGTAAGCTTTTCCACCGCCACCATGATAGTGTCATGCTTCTTGCTTGTTTTGGGAAATTTCCTAATGAAATGCATTGTCACCACTTCCCACTTCCACTCAGGAATGGGAAATGGATGTAGCAACCTAGCTAGGTGTCTATGCTCATCTTTAACCATCTATCACTCCAAACATTTTGCAATGTATTTAGCAATTTCCTTTTTCATGCCTAGCCAATAATACTAGCTCTTGACTACTGAAATTGTTTTATGATATCCTGGGTGTTCTGCATAAGGTACATTATGCATATTTTTTAAAATTTTACCTCTCAATTCGGGAGAATTGGGTACATAAACTATGTTCCTACATAGAATAATTCCATCAATTCCCAATTCATAGTCTTCAACTTTTTGTTGCATTTTTCCTTGCTACCATTTCTTTACCAATTCCATATACTACAAATCTTCTTTTCCAGCCTAAGAAATTATGCCTTTAAGATCATTCTGATACAAGCTAATGGTTGTAGCATGCAGTTCATGCACTCTACTATTGAGTGCATCGACCACTTTTTTCTCCTTTCCTTTGATGTGCTTAATATCAAAGTCATACTCACAGAGGGATTCCAACCATCTCCTCAGCCTAGCATTCAAAGTTTGTTGATCGAACAAGTATTTTAGGCCATTATGGTCTATTCTTAGCTCAAACCTATTTCCCATGAGGTAGTGCCTCCACTTATTCAAAGCGTTCACTATTTCTTCAAACTCAAAATCATGAGTGCCATAGATCCTTTCATGTTCTTTTAGTTTTCTAGACTCGGAACATATCACAAACCCATTANACCAAGTCCTTCCTTGCACACATGTGTGAAAAAAATGAAATATTCATTTGGATCAACAATCCTCAGAATTGGAGCATTTGTTACCAAATGCTTCAATTGTTGGAATCTCTTTTCACACCCTGTAATCCATTAAAACTTCAACCCTTTCCTTTGCAAGGAAATGATTGGGTGAGAAATTATTGAAAACCCTATAATGAATCTTCTGGAGTATCCATCTAGGACCATGAAGGATCTGACTTCTATCACACTCTTAGGTGTTGTCCACCCTTTAATGGCCTCAATCTTTTTAGGGCCCACGGTTATCCCTTCTTCAAATATGATATGCCCTAAATAGTGAATTATGTTTTGATAAAATGAGCACTTGCTCAATTTGGCATACAATTGACGCCCTCCTAGAAATTGCAACACCATCCTCAAATGATGCTCATGTTCTTCCTCTGACTTGGAATACACAAGGATTTCATCCAAAAATACAATGACAAACTCGTCTAAGTATTCCCTGAAAACACCATTCATGAAGCACATAAAAACATTTGGTGCATTTGATAACCCAAATGGAACCATTGTGAATTCGTAGTGACCATACCTTGTCCTGAAGGTTGTCTTGATAATGTATTAATATATGATCCTTACATGATGATAAACTAACCTGGGATCAATATTTTAGAATATCTTTGCATCATTTAACTAATCGAAGATATCATAGAACCTTAGCAAAGGATACTTGTTCTTTATAATCATTTTTTTTAACTGTTTGAAATCGATACAGAATATTAATGTCTCATCTTTCTTCTTCACAAACAAGATTGGGGAACCCCAAGGTGATATACTTGGGAATATATACCCCTTATTCAATAGCTCTTGAAGCTGAATTTGTAACTCCTTCCACTTTGGTGTACTCATTCTGCAGGGATTATTTGATACCGTAGTTGCTCCAGGAATCAAATTTATAGAGAAATCAATATCTCTCTTTGGAGGTAGTCCTAGTATCTCCTTGAACACATCCTCAAAATCTTTCAGGACTGATTGATCCTATATATTTGGCACCTTATTCTTAGGTTCTTCCTCCATATGAGATGAAAATAATTGGCATCCCTTCTCGTAGAAGTTTTCAGCTGCATTGCTGATATTTCTCGGACTGTAACTACCCTAGGAATTCCTTGGACTGCTCTTGGGTTCCCTTCCTCATCCAGGAAAGAAAATGCCTTGTTACAATAGAATAATATATCATGGTGTTGGTCCAACCAATTCATAACAATCAGACAGTCATAAGAACCCAATGGAAAGATATTAAAATCTTCCATGGTACTTAACCCATTCATGTCTAGTGGACATGATTTAACCAACAAAAACGCCTTGTTACAACAAAATAATATATCATGTTGTTGGTCCAACCAATTCATACCAATCAGACAATCATAAGAACCCAATGGAAATATATTAAAATCTTTCATGGTACTTATCCCATTCATGCCCAATGGACATGATTTAACCAACTAAACAACTTTTCTCTTGGTTCTTATAACTAGAAGTACCATCTAATATTTCTCATGATTTCTTATTCAAATTAAATCATGTGTGATTTAAATTCAACTTTCTTGTTTTCGAGGGATGCATATATCCTAGGTATACTTCTGCCCATGTCCTCCATTGTTTCGTCTTGCTGTACATTGTCAAAAACTCTCACTTTGTCATTTTTGTGGGGACAATCTCTATACTTGTGGTCTCCTTTACAACCCCAACATTGAGTGGATGCCTACCTTGGCCTTTGTCCACCAACCTCAACCATTTTATTATCTCTAAAATATGGTTTCCTTGAGGTCTATTTCTGAAAAATGGAGGCTTATTTCCCTTCTGCCTTCATTCATTCTTGAACTTATTTTTTTCCTCGCAAGCCTTTTGGAAAGTAGGCTTTCCTTTTTGTTGATCATATAAGCATTTTTCTCTCCTTATAGTTTCTTCCAGAGTCTTTGGATCATCATGTTGTATTTTATTGTTGACAAATGATGGCATTCCACATAGGTACCTTTGAATCAATACTTTCTCATCCTTGATGAATGAGACATACTTCAACAACTCTAGAAATATCCTTAATATTCATAAGTAGTCATGCTACCTAGTTTAAGTTCACAGAACTCTTTCATATTTTTATCATAATACCTCTTGGTTAGGCATTTATTCTCAACATGTCTCCTGAAATCCTTCAAGTCACATTCTTCTCCCTGAGGTGCCTCACTTGCACCAACTGATCCCACCACATGGATGCCTTTCCTTTAAGTTGATACATGGTAATTATTCCCTCTACATGAGATGAATAGTTATGCAATTGGAAATACTTCATCATTCCTAGCAACCATGTTTCACCATATTCATCCTTCTTGTTCTCTCCATCAAAAGTAGGAGGTTTGATCTTATTCATTTCTCCTTTCAACTCATCCATCCCAGATCTCTTATCCTTCGTGACACGGGATGGACTTGAGATACTATGTGATCTCTTATGGGAATGATTTTGGGAGTGATGGTGATCTCTATTACCACTCCTTTATCTTCATTTCTTCTCAGGGGACATGTGGCTTCCTGATTTGTTGGAGCCACTGTCCTTATATATCTTATTTTATTTTCATTTCCTGAGAAATCGATTGTTGATGTCCAATTTCTAGGTGAAAATTTATCTTCTATTGTTCAATACCTTTCCAATGGATGCTTCCATGCTCAATTCAGATTTTTGAGCATGAATTTATGGCTACTTGAACAATTTGTCCATTTTCTATTCTTTAACAAATATTTTGGGGGTTATCCCCTTTCCTTCGACCCCCATATTCATGTTAATAGGGGTTGTGACCAAATGATAATCGTTAGGCGCTTATCCTATGATTTAGGCTTCTAGGGCTCTAGAATTTGGGGTTTCAGAGGATCTTCCTCCACTACAATACATTTTCCCTGAATGTCAATTATATAAATACTCAAAGGAAGTTAAGATCAATGATCCTCCTTCCTTATTTAGATATATGGTAGTTCATATCTCTAGGACTCTGAGATTTGATGGTTTTCAAATTTCCTTACAAAAAATCTCTCGGACCGCCAAACCGGTGAACCCACGAAAGAGAATGGATCTACATTCCATATTCTCTGCTCGAATCAACGATGGATAGGATCTTTGGGACTCCGGGCTTTGGCGGTTTCCAAAACACTTCACTACCAATCTCCCAAAGTGTCGACCCACTACATATCCCCTCTCCTGCCTCCATTTTTCATCTATGATCAACGACCATGATGGAATCTAGCCTTCGGGCCTAAAAAAGTCCTCAACCACAATAATTCTTCAATGAAATCCCCTAGATTACCACTCCTTCGGACTACGGACCTAGCTCCACACATCCTTTATGATAAACGATCATGATTTACTATGGTCTTCAGATCTTTGGAAGTCTTTGTAAGACCTCACTTACTAAGCTTCAAAGTTAAATAGTAAATTTTAATCTAAATTACTTTTGCTTTCTTTAACATGACATCTAATTTCTATTTATGTTTTCATTATAACAAATCTATCCAATTTATGTTGAAGTACTAGCAAATTTAATCAGTTTAGATATCAAATTCAAAAATTATACAGTCCAAAATAGTCACAAACAGATTACACAACATAACTTTCATCCTTAACAAAATTAATACTAGTAAAAATACCTCTTAAAGAAGAAGTTTGTCCCTTTCTTTCTTGTTGTTTCAGACTGCTTGAAACTGCCTAAAAACTTAATCTTTTCCTCCGAGCCAGCTAGGAACAGAGCCTTTCCGGCTCCCTAGCTCCTGAAACTCTTGTTGTTTTCTGGCCCTCCGAGCCCAAAATTCCTAGCAACAAGTGCCCCCTATGAAATTTCTCCAGAAATACCCTCAAGTAAAAACAAAAAGCTCCTCATGTAAAACCAATAATCCAAATGCAGTCCAAAAATATTTTTCCCTCCACCTTCTCCCTCTATCTTTCAAAAATTGTCAAACCAAAATAAAAATGAGATCCTCTACCAAGTGCTCCCCTCCTCTCTTATCCTCCTCTCTCAACTCCCCCTCATTAATACACCAACAACCTTATCCTCCCATTAATTCCACAACAACCTTATCCCCCCATTAATTACTTCACCCACTTTTAATAATAAAATAATGAAAGACTCATTTACTATGTTTTAATAATTAATAAAATTCAAATTTAAAAATTAGGATAAAAATTAATCAATTTGGGTTGTCATAGTCTTCATACTTAACCATTCTTGACCAAGATCCTCTAGAGTGATAAGATTATGGATTGTAGGATCTAGCGCCATGTGGAAGACCACTAGAGGCAGACACGTGGATCGAAGGGGTGATATGTGTCAATCTATAAATGGAAAATCATCCTTTCAAAAGTAGATAGAACAATGACATGTGGCACACATCATGTGTGTCCACATTACCCCCAAGTGACGTCAATTCCATGTCACTTTGGAACTTCAAGACTTTGGACGCTCAAAAGTTCTTCCAACAATTTTCCCCAAATGTTGGACTATCGAACTGCATAACCTTTCTGGGCCCATGATGTACTGCTATCACCAATAAAAGTGTGACACGTGGACCCACCATCGAGTGACATGTTTCAGGTTCCAATTAGTCATTAGGGCCTATTAAAAGTACATAAATGAATGGCATGTGCCGAACCTAGGTAGTTCCACGCCACCCTAGGTAATGCCATCTTTTCACGTCATACCCGATGCTTCAAGAGTTCAGGGATTTCTTTCCTTCAACATTTTATCCAAGCTGTCAAACTGTCAAATTTTCGAACTATCAAATGCATCCATGTCACCCCTCGTGATGTCATCATGACACATCACTTCGAAAACCATGGACTTTGATGATTTTGTTATCTCATTGGCACTTTAACAAAACTCCCAAACTACCGAACTATCGAATTGTCGAACGCTTCCATGTCACCCCTCGTGATGTCATTAGGAAATATAAATTGAGAAAACCAGGACTTTGAGGATTCTTCTTATTGATATTTTTTCAAAACTATTGAATTGTTGACTCCTTCCCATAGTTTTGGGACTTCAGCAATTTCGATGTCATGCAACCTCCAATATATTTCCCCGAATGTCGAAACACAAGAGAAATATGATGTCTCTCCTCCTCGCGACTTATATACAACTAATAATCACTTCGACACATTAGAGGATTTAGCTGATGAACACCCCATAACCCCCAAACTGTCAAACCCCGAACATTTATTAATATTTGTGCATCGTCTCCCAATCTGAGGGTTGTGGGGGATCTGTCTCCCTCCAAAGAGATCCAATGACCCAATTTAACTCTATGGCCCAATACCACATCTATCATGATTTATCAAACTGTTATACCTCTTGAGCTTTCCAATACCAACTGGGATCTTAGCGCCCTCTTGGCACTCTGTAAAATTGTTTTGGAATTTTTACTCAAAATTCCACACTTGTGGCCCATCTAGGTTCAGTATTGAAGCCATGGCTCTGATACCATATTGTAACATCCCCTAGTCATCCTTGTTGGGGACACGCCAGTAACTCAAAACCAAATTGTTCTGAAAACAAATTGTAGCACACCCAACCACCCAGGTGGGTCATGCCACTTGAAACTATCATGCTCTGATATACATATGATGATGTGTCATGACTTATTGTTATTTCATGTATATGTATTGGCAGATGTTATTGGAAATTTTACTAGAGTGTGCAAGGCACATGAAAGGTTATGGATATTGATGCAATCAGTGGACTTCCTTGGACTTCAGATTGAGTCAGGGAGTGAATTGTATTTTGATTGAGTATTTCATTTTATACACTTGTGACATATGATTGATTATAGTGTGATTTATGTATATGGATTACTGATGTGGGTTTTATCATTGGATGCAAGCTTGAAGAAGGTTGTTAATCCAAATCATATAAGGAGTAGAGGGGCCATGCAGAGAAACCAAACATTGAGGGAGAGGTGTGACAACGTCCCTACCACAACCTACTATAACTCTCACCGTGGTATGAACTATAGGTTAATGATTATGTAGTTCGAGAGGTCCACGATGTCGTGAGGGAGGACTGAGACAGTCGCTTAAGAATATTCTAAAGAGAATGTAATAAAGAAGAGTCTTTATTCCTTAGAAGCCCTTAGTCTCCCACAAGGTCAACCAAATGGAGTGTTTACTCCAAGGGTTGGAAAAAATTCCAAAACCATTGAAAGGTGAGTGAAACCCTTGGAGCATGGATGTGAATCTTGAAGGGCACGTCGTGTAATTAAAATCTTGATTAAATAAATCTATGTGACCTAGAAAGCATTGAAATGATTAGACCTTGTTGGATTAAAATAATTAATTAAATCATGAATTTATTAATTATAAAGCCTAATAAAAGTCTAAGACTAATTATAATACTAAGACTAAGTCTATGTTTAATTAGGGGACTAAATTAAAATATTAAATAAATTAAAATAATTGAGATAAATCAATTTCTAGGAAAAAGTAAGAAAAATCTAAAGATTGGATAAAAGTGCAAATGTGTGCATGAAAATAATACAAGAGATTTTTCAAATAGAAAGAAATAAATTATGAGAGAATAGGCGTACACATAGAATAGTATCTATAGTCAAGCTACCACTAGTCTAACTAGAATAAGACTCATAATCCAACTCTAACTAAGATCTAGTTAGGAGACACTCATTAAATGAGAATTTGGGGAAATTGAATTTTCAAATAAAACAAAATCGGTAATTACTTGTGTAATGTGCAGAGAGTGTGACAACTGTGTGGATGAATAATCATAATTAATATAATCTAAAAAGTTAATAATTTATGCATGAGGACATGTGTCAGTGAGGAAATTTCTATAAAACAAATTGTGAAGAAGGGGTGGAAGATGTTACTTGCAAGGAAATCTTTGAGATATTGCACTATTGTTTTTGAGTGTCGCTATTTTTCTGATCAGGGGGATAAGGGGGGAGAAGAGTACCCATAGTGTTTGTTGGGAGGTACTGATGAAATCTCTTTATTAGCAAGTGAAGGAGAAGATCATTGCACAAGACTCCATCTTGTAGATCGACATAAAATAACATCTAGACTTCATTTATGGCATTTAATGTTGATTAATTGGGTTGGTTTCATTGATGTCAACCCTTGAAGAAAGTTCGGTAGCGAATTCTAGTAGCAAAACAATTTGCGTAATAGACCCAATTTTGTTTGATGGATAATGGTATGTGTTTTGATATATTTTGAGGAAATACTATTCTATATGGATAGTACATGTCATGCCATTTCTAGTGGTATGTGGAACGTCAAATAACTGCTCACAATTAGAGATTTATAGTTATGTGAAGTTGGAGAACCCCCACGAGTCATCTAGAAGCCCCAAAAGGTCAAACTAGTCAAAGCGGTTGCAAAGAAGAAATTATTTAAATAATAAAGTCAAGTGATGAATGTACTATAATTCAAAGTGGATACAAAAAAAATAATTATATATTAAATTTAATGGAGAAAATACTAAGTGGAGAAGTGGTTAGAAGTGGGTTATCCCTAAAATAAGGAAAGTGGGTTAAGATGGTTAGAAGGTAATTTAAATAATAAAGTGAAGAGATGAGTGTAGTATAAGCCAAATTGGATAGAAAATAAATTATTTAAATAATAAATTTAATGGAGAAATTACTAAGTGGACAAGTAGTTAGAAGTGGGTTAGCCCTAAAATAAGGAAAAGTAGGTTAAGATGGTTAGAAGGTAACCCCTTGCGTAAGCTACATGAAAGTATAAATAAGAGGAAATGGTATCTTATTTTTAATCACACTTGAGCATATTTAATATATACAAGTGACTGAGATAACCAATGGATATCTAAGTCGAATTTTATAGGGAAGGTGAAGTAAATAAAGCCAAAATTCAAGGGAGGATAAATTCTTTTGATGATACTTTCTAATGTATGTTATTTACAAGTCATCTCACCATTTTTGCAATAATGTTTTTTTCTAGAATGATTCATACTCTGAAATTGGGAGGTCATCAAGGAAACATATCCATGTATCGATGATACAAATTTAAGCTTGTGGTTCGTTGTATTTTTGGAGTTACACGTCATGGAAAATAGAGTTTGTGACTAGTCTTGAAACTAGTCTAAAACATGTGTTTAGGGTAAAAAAGTCATAACTTTTTCATAACAAATACAAATTCCATAAGACCAAATGTATTGGTTAGAGTAGAGTCTATAGTATTTCGTGTAAAATTTTCAGATCCATACAATAAATATTCTGTGCATGGAACGCTCTACAAGTTCTCTCTCTAGAATAAGCTAGAATTCAACAAGGTATGTCATTTTTTTCTATAACCCCTTTTCCGAGAGGTTCCAAGTAGTGAAATATGGAGGAATTGCATAAAATACATTGAAGAACATTGTGTACCATTTTCATATATTTTTTATTACAGGTACATAGTTATGATTATTGCAAGTTAGGGTTTTTGACTAATCCAAAATTAGTCATGTGAGACTAAAGTAATGTTTGATAAAATGCTAGTCTCTTGTTGTTAAAGTTAAGGAAGGTTTTTAGGTTTGTGATCATATACACCAGGTCTATTACAGAGTTACAAATCAGATTTGGATGATGAAATTGATCAGGGATTTTGGTTGAGGTATGCTATAGATAGAGGTTGTATAAGAGTGAGGTTGTGGACATGGTTTGACGTAATGGTTTACGTTATTTGGTTATGGATAGTGTGATGTATTTCTAGAGAACTTTTGATAGTTATATTGGTATATAGTTGAGGTACATGTTGGGTACATGGTTGAGATAAGTAGTTGATGAGTTGGCACATACATGAGGTTTATAGTTGATGATGTTGGTACATATTGATGATTCATAGTTTATGTGTATTTGATGCATGATTGGTACATATTTGTTGCATGGTTGATGCACTCATTGATGGTACATGTTGAGGTACAGGTTGGTGCATGGTTGATGCACTTGTTTATGGTACATGTTTAATACAGGTTGTTTGGACAGGTTATTTGTATAGGTTTGATGCATGGTTGATGTGTTTTTTTATGATAAAGGTTGAGGTACATGTTGGTACACATTATTTTTACAAGTTGTTATAGGTTGATTACAGGTTGATTGGTATAGGTTTACAACAATATATCTCACAATGATAGTGTGACAATGGTTCCATCATTCTACTTCTACGATAAAGCAGTTAGACAGGGAAATGACAGGTGGTTGTAGCTACCTTTTGGTTGTAGCCGAAGAACATAGGGGGTTGTATCCTCCTTTTGGTTGTAGCCAAAGAATTGGGGAGTTTGAGATTCTCTCAAGTTCTAGCGTGAGAAACTAGGGGGTTGTAGTCTCCTTCCATATGTAGCCAGGGAATTAGGGAGTTGGATATTCCCTTAGTTTGTATTCTAAGAAACTAGGGGGTTGGAGCCTCCTTCCATTTGTAGTTGGAAAACAAAAGAAATTGGGTGCTTCCAATGAATGTAATTATTAAAGACATATAAGAAAAACTATTCCATGGTTTTCTACCTCTTTGTGTTTTCACATAAAAACATTGGTGTGTTGTGTATGTGTATGATTGCTCATTTGTTCATTGTTTATTTACTCTACAACTATTGGATGATAATGCTACATTGATATAACACTTGCATTTTTTCGTTAAAAATGATTCTATTGCTCTATTACTGATTCACCCCCCCTCTCAGTAATCCAACAATTGGTATCAGAGCAGGTTCCCTCAAGAAACAATTTAACCACTTGAAGAAGATCATGGATTATTCTGAGAATGGAGTACCATTGTTCAATGGTCAGAATGGTTTAAAGTATGATATGTGGAGTAGAAGGAAAAAAAAAAATTACAGGCAGATGTGCACTATATTTGGCTATCAGGTGTTACATGATATGATAGTTGAAAAAGGGAAAAGACTGAAACCAAGAAGGAATTGAAGAAGAATAAAAAAATATCAATGAATTTCATATGGGAAGGATTACCTAATCCGGTAATAAAAAAGGTTGGTAAGTGTTCATCAGCCAAAGAACTTTGGGATATAGAGGTTGTATAAGAGTGAGGTTGTGGACATGGTTTGACGTAATCATTTATGTTATTTGGTTATGGATAGTGTGATGTATTTCTAGAGAAATTTTGATAGTTATATTGGTATATGGTTGAGGTACATGTTGGGTACATGGTTGAGACAAGTAGTTGATGATGTTGGTACATATTGATGAGTCATAGTTTATGTGTATTTGATGCATGATTGGTACATATTTGTTGCATGGTTGATGCACTCATTGATGGTACATGTTGAGGTACAGGTTGGTGCATGGTTGATTCACTTGTTTATGGTACATGTTTATTACAGGTTATTTGTATAGGTTTGATGCATGGTTGATGCATTTGTTTATGATACAGGTTGAGGTACATGTTGGCACATGTTATTTTTACAAGTTGTTACAGGTTGATTACAGGTTGATTGGTATAAGTTTACAGCAGTATATCTCATAATGATAGTGTGACGATGGTTCCATCATTCCACTTCTACGATAAGACAGTTAGATAGGGAAATGACAGGTGGTTGTAGCCAGCTTCCGGTTGTAGCCAAAAAACGTAGGGGGTTGTATCCTCCTTTTGGTTGTAGCCAGAGAATTGGGGAGTTGGATATTCTCTCAAGTTGTAGCCTGAGAAACTAGGGGGTTGTAGTCTCCTTCCGTATGTAGACAGAGAATTGGGGAGTTGGAGCTTCCCTCAAGTTTTATTCTAAGATACTAGGGGGTTGGAGCCTCCTTCCATTTATAGCTGGAAAACAAAGGAATTGGGTGCTTCCAATGCATGTAATTATTAAAGACATATATGAAAAACTATTCCATGGTTTTCCACCTCTTTGTGTTTCCACATAAAAACATCGGTGTATTGTGTATGTGTATGATTGTTCATTTTTTCATTGTTTATTTACTCTGCAACTATTGGATGATAATGCTACATTGATATAACACTTGAATTTTGTCATTAAAAATGATTCTATTGCTCTATTACTGATTCACCCCCCCTCTCAGTAATCCAACAATTAGTATCAGAGGAGGCTCCTTCAAGAAACAATTTAACCACTGGAAGGAAATCATGGATTATTATGAGAATGGAGTACCATTGTTCAATGGTTAGAATGGTTTAAAGTATGATATGTGGAGTAGAAGGATGAAATTATTTTTACAGGCATATGGGAGTTATATTTGGCTATCAATCATTACAGGATATGATAGTTCAAAAAGGGAAAAGACTGAAACCAAGAAGGAATTGAATAATAATAAAAAAATATCAATGAATTTCATATGGGAAGGATTACCTAATCGGGTAAGAAAAAAGGTAGGTAAATTTTCATCGACCAAAGAACTTTGGGATAAGTTACTTGACATATATTATTCACCCATCAGAGATTTAGAAAATTACAAAGAAGATGCAGATACAAATAAGAAGAATTATGTTCACCATGTCAAACAGATTCAAACGATGAAGAGTACATAATCACCATAGGTATGTTGTTTTTATTTAATTGTGAAAAAAACAAACATCTTGAAATAGAATGCCATGAAGGAAATGAGAAAAAAATACTAATTGAAAAGGAAAACAATTATGAAGCAAAATTGATTAGTGCTTTAGATGAACTAAGATAAGAAAACAAATCACTCAAGAAATAATTGATGAAACAAAAGGAAAGTGTTCGCATTTTTTAAGAATCCAAATATGTCATCGGGAACTTAAGAACTCGGCTAGAAGAAGCCAAAAATATCGAAGAAAATCTTGAATATCAAAAGAAGTATTTGGAATCCAACATAGAAGAACAAAAGGAAGAATAAGAAATGAGAGAGAAAATATTGACATATCATCTTAAGGAATAAACTAACGATCTAAACCAACTTGAGGTAGAGTTTGGTTAAGAAGAGAAAGGACTTGAAGAAAAAATAATCACATTAAAAAATCATCTTGAAGAAGTGAAAATAATAGAAGAAGTCATGAAGTCTGAGATAATGAAGAAAGAAGAAGAGGTTGAGAAGCTTGAAGAAGAAGTTGTCACATTGAGAAGTAAAATCATCAAGATCAACAAGAACATTCAAGAGACAAAAACATCTACATTAGTTATAGAGAATGAAGAGAAGCACTCAAATTTGATAGAAAATAAGAATGAAGAAAATAGAAAGATTTATGAAGAAGTACTCAAAGGAAGGAATCATGGTCAACTATAATCTAAGAAAACTATTGAAGATACATCTTCAAGAATACCATTCATGTTCAAGCCACAACGAAGCTTCAATCGTGATAATGATGAATCAAGGAAAAAATTTAGAAGGGCTACACCACAAAGAAGATCATTCACTCCAACGTATACAAATTTATTTTATGTTCATTGTTTTTATTGTACTAATTTTGGACATAAGGTTGCAGATTACATAGATTATAAAAGAAATGTTCAAGAAACAAATTCCTATGTGGCCCCACTTAAAATTGAATGTTACAAATGTCATAACTATGGAGACATAGATAGTGATTGTAACATCATGATCGATACTTCCATGAAAGAGAACACTGATATACGATATAAGAAAGTATGGATAAGAAAACACGAAGAACACGTGAACAAAGGCAATGTCCCAGAGATCGCAAGATTGGAAATAAAATGAGATGAATAAAATTCTATAGAGAAAAAGAAAGATGTCATATACAAAAATGTATGGAAAATAACTGAAAGAAAATAAGGACATGTAAATAATGAACAGGTTCAAGAGATTATACTTTCATGCATTGTAGTGAAAGATGAATCCATAGAAATAAATAAAGAATTTAGAGCTCAGAGAGATGATGAATCTACCAATGAAGATGATGATGAATACACATAAGAGAATGAATTGTTCTGAGCCATCCAGATTAGAGACTCTCATGTAATATGAATATTAGACAGGGGGAGTCTGTGTGGTAGCCGAGAGAGGCTAGAGAACCATCCTTCGAGCATCGTGTAGAATGTGAGTAGACAGATTCAATGCATTCAGTTAGTAGAAGTACAATATGATATATTAATCATATTTAGTAGTACTTCATGATAGTATAGTGACATATGAGTCAAAATTATGGAAAATTGTGTAGAAGAGTCTTGAACAATATGGGCAGATATGGACGTGAAATCAACCTTTCTGAACGGGGAACTTGAACAAGAAGTCTACATTGAAAAATTGGTTCCTAGAGCATGGTACTGTAGACTAGATAAATATATATAGCAAGAAGGCTTCAAAAAAGGAAGTGCAGACAACAACCTCTACATCAAGGTAACTCAAGATTGTATTTTATTAATTGAAGTTTATATTGATGATATTATTTTTGAAAGTACTCATGATAGGTTAAGCCACAAATTTGAAACAGATATGCATAATGAATTTAAATGTCGTTACTTGGAGAAATATCCTTCTTTCTAGGTCTTCAAATACGTCAAAGCAACCAAGGAATTTTATTTCTCAAACTAAGTATATGAGAGAAATGATAAAGAGGTTCAGAATGGAATATTGCAAACTAGTTACCACTCCTATGCAAACTAGTTGCAAGTTGAGAAAAGATGATGATTCAAAGTCTACAGACAAGAGGAAATATAGGAAAATGATTGATAGTTTACTATATGTGACAACATCTAGACCAAATGTAATGTGGGAATTTGGAAAGGTGGCATAATTTCAAGAAACACCAAATGAATCACATGTATTAGCAGTGAAGATGATTTATCATATGCAAAGGTAAATGCTTGGAGAAAGAGAAAAGAGGCATGGTTCAAAAATGAGTGATGGTCATAGGGGGATCATGAGTGATATGATTTCAGTATTGCATCAAAGTGTTGTCATCAATGCCAAGGGGCGATATTTTTGATTAATTGGGTTGTTTGTCATTGATTTCAACCCTTGAATAAAGTCTCGTACAAAATTACGGTAGCACAAAGGTTTGGGTAATCGAACCAATTTTGTTTGATGAAAAATGGTATGAGTTTTGATATATTTGCAGGAAATACTATTCTAGATGGGCAGTACATGTCATTCCATTTTCAGAGGTATGTGGAACGTCACATAACTCCTCATGGTTAGAGAGTTATGGCCATCTGAAGTTGGAGAACCCTCACGAGTCATCTAGAAGCCCCAAAAGGTCAAAGTAATCAATGTGGTTGTAAAGAGAAATTATTTAAATAATAAAGTGAAGTGTTGAGTGTAATATAATTCAAAGTGGGTATAAAATAAATTATTTAAATACTAAAGTTAATGAAGAAATTACTAAGTGGAGAAGTGGTTAGAAGTGGGTTAGCCCTAAAATAAGAAAAGTGGGTTAAGATGGTTAGAAGGTAATTTAAATAATAAAGTGAAGTGATGAGTCTACTATAATTCAAAGTGGATACCAAAGAAATTATTTAAATAATAAATTTAATGGAGAAGTTAGTAAGTGGACAAGTGGTTAGAAGTGGGTTATCCCTAAAATAAGGAAAAGTAGGTTAAGATGGTTAGAAGGTAACCCCTTGAGGAAGCTACATGAAAGTATAAGTAAGAGGCAATGGTCTCTTATTTCTAATCAAACTTGGGCATATTGAATATATACAAGTCACTGAGGTAACCAAATGATATCTAAGCTGAATTTCAGAGGGAAGGTGAAGTAAATAAGGTTGAAATTCAAGGGAGGATAAATTCTTTTGATAATGCTTTCTAAGGTATGTTATTTATATGTCATCTCACCATTTTTGAAATAAATTTTTTTCTAGAATGACTAAGACCATGAAATTGGGAGGAAATTTATGAAACATATCCAAGGAGATGTGATACAAATTTGAACTTGTGGGCCCTTGTATTTTTGGAGTTACATGCCATGGAAAATAGGGTTTGTGGCTAGTCTTGAAACTAGTCTAAAGGAGGTGTTTCGGGTAAAATGTCAAGTTTCTTCGTAACAAATCCAAATTCCATAAGAAAAAATGTATTGGTTATAGTCCACTCTGTATTATTTTGTGTACAATTTTCAAATCCATACAATAAATATTCCTTGTGGGGCACTCTCTACAAGTTCGCTCTCCAGAATAAACCAGAATTCAACATGGTATACCATTTTTGTTATAATTCATTTTCTAAGAGGTTCCAAGTAGTGAAATATAGAGGCATTCAATAAAATACACTAAATAACATTGTGTACCATTTTCATATCATTATTCATTACACGTACATAGTTATAATTATTGCAAGTTAGGGTTTTTAACTAATCCAAAATTAGTCATGTGAGACTAAAGGAAAGTTTGATAAAATGCTAGTCTCTTGTTGTTAAAGTTAAGGAAGGTTTTCAGGTATGTGATCATATACAATAGGTCTATTAAAGAGTTACAAATTAGATTTAGATGATGAAATTGATGAGGGATTTTGGTTGATGAATGTTACAGATAGAGGTTGTATAACAATGAGGTTGTTGCACATGGTTTGACTAATGATTTATCATATTTGGTTATGGATAGTGTGATGTATTACTAGAGAAATTTTGATGGTTATATTGGTATATTTATTTGGTATATGGTTGAGGTACATGTTGGGTACATGGTTGAGACAAATAATTGATGAGTTGGCACACACTTGAGGTGTATAGTTGATGATGTTGGTACTTATTTATGAGTCACATTTTATGTGTATTTGATGCATGATTAGTACATATTTGGTGCATGGTTGATGCACTCATTGATGGAACAGGTCGAGGTATAGGTTGGTGCATAGTTGATGCACTTTTTTATGGTACAGGTTGATTAGAGGTTGTTTGGACAGGTTATTGGGAGAGTCTATTTGTACAAGTTTTGATGCATGGTTGATGCATTTGTTTATGGTATAGGTTGATGTATGGTATATGTTAGCACAAGTTATTGGTACAATTTGTTATAGGTTGCTTGGTATAGGTTTACAGTAGTATATCTCACAGTGATCGTGTGACAGTGGTTACATCATTCTACTTCTACGGCAGGGCAGTTGGACAGGGCAAGGACAAGTAGTTGTAGTCACCTTTCGGTTGTAGCCAGAGAATCAAAGGGGGTTGTAGCCTCCTTCTGGTTGTAGCCAAAGAATTCAGGGGTTGTAGCTTCCTTCATGTTGTATCATGAGAAACTAGGGGGTTGTAGACTCCTTCTAGTTGAAGCCAAAGAATTAGCGAGTTGGAACTTCCCTCAGGTTGGAACTTCCCTCCAGAGAAACCAGGGGTTGGAGCCTCCTTTTAGTTGTAGATGAAAAACAAAGGAAGTTGGTGATTCCAATAAATGTAATTATTAAAGACATATAAGAAAAATAATTTTGTGGGGGTTTCCACATAAAAATACTGGTGTAGTGTATGTGTATGATTTCTCATTTGTTCATTGTTTATTTACTCTGCAACTATTAGATGATAATGCTACATTGATATAACATTTGCATTTTGTGGTTAAAAAGGACCCCCCTTATCAGTAATCCAACATTTAATTGTTTCAAAATTGTTGTAAAATGGAACATCTTGAATATGTAATTTAATTGTTATGGAAAAACGACTCTTAGACATTGAAGTTTATATTTATGTATTAGAAGTATTCTCGAAAAAGTTTATTACACATATATTTATTAGGTCTCATGAAGGTTCCAAAAAAATTGGGTCTCATATTGTTATTTAAAAAAAAATAAATCAAATGCTTGATTTCTATCACTTCCATGCATTTTAGTTTCCTAATTTATTGTTCTATAATATTCATGGACTGTTAAAAGGTGACTACCCTAGGATAGCAAAAAAAATTATGACTATTGTAGACTAAAACTTAATGCGTAGAGTCATTTCGCAAGTTATCTAAATTATGATTACCAGTCTATTCTTCCTCGGTTGAAGGGATTCGTTTTAATCATAATCTTTTGACTATTTAATTAGCTTGTGTATGAGAAATTGTAACACTATATTATTTTCATATTCCTATTGATTACAAGGGTGTTCTAGAAGAAAGTATCGACGAACATGAGATTGAATATAGATATTGTTAAAATGATGTGTAGGTATGTATGAATGTTATATAATTATAATATTGGAATAATTTATGTGCGGAGGTCGCATATATATTTATTCTTGTTTCCGGGTTAGATCCTTGTTAACAATGCAATATACATTCCTTAGGATTTTCTTATTCAATTCTCGAACCTTCAAGTTCATAGACGAAATAGTAATCCTTTGGAACAATATTTCCACTATCGACTTAAATTACATTATGGGTCGAAGGAAAAGAATTACCTATTAGTAACAAGGTATACAATAGAGCCTTTGGCGCTTACATCCCTTTAGAATCAGGTCTTAGAGGCTTGCTCATATGTTTCTTAGGGCATACTGAGAATTATTATCTGTAAATTGTGACCTCATTTTTGGGGCGTTTAGTCTTCTATCTTAATACCACGATGAGAACAAATGTTTGTTCTCATGGTATTTTTACCTTTTTAAGTTAGTCTTCTTACAATGGAGCGTTTGTGAGTTTAGTTGTTAGCCATAACCAAGTCTTGATTATCCTCACATCCAATAGCCACGAAGACGAAGACACTATGAATGATATTTATGAGGACTGAAGTCGTGACTACTCTAAATGATATTTATGGGGACTCAAGTCGTGACTACACATCACTGCTTATAAAATTAACTTCCACGGAGGTTGTGCCACTCCTTTGATGTGAATAATGTTTTATAAAATGAATATTAACTACGTGGAATTAGATCTTGTCGTTATATATTTGATAGCAAAAAAATGTCCAGTTCTTCCTTGGATTCGTTATGTTGATTTTTAGGTTTTCTGTACGTGTTTCAAGTTGTTACTATCCCTCAAATTCTTCGTTAAAAACAAATTATTGTATAAAGATATACTCAAAGAAAGTATTAATCCCTTAGTATATTGTATGAGACTTGTTAAGCGTTAGGGTAATAGATTAAATAGATAAGGGGTGATTCAATTACAAAATATTCACAATGTTGAATGATTAAATGAGTAGTAGTGATTGTAATTCCTTGTATAACGTTGATAGGAAGCCTTATTCTAATGATATTATGTGTTTATTGTTTTAATAGGTTTACTAATGAGTATAATAAATATACTCTATGGAATTTATAAATTTTCAATTATTTAATCATTACTGTAAATTACAATATGCTTATTTCAAATATGTTACACTAACTTCTAAAGGTAGAAACTCTTTAGCATTCAAGTAGTTACATAATGTGTGGTGTTATTCTTAGTGTAAACAATGAAATATAAATAAATAAAAGAATTAAAGAATCTTATATAATTAAATTTATTAATTCTACACATTAAATAAATTATGAACATGTAATGATTAAATTAAAAGATTAGATGACATTATAACTAGACTGTGTCTTCTACATTACTTTTATTGTTCATTAGGAAGGAGTTCTTTACATATGGTATTTCAAGAGTTAAATATCAATTAAATTTATGATATCTTTATAATATAGTAAAGGGATAAATAACTAGGATCCTCTTAAAAGAAGTGAAGTCATATCATTAAGGATGTATTTAAAAAGAAAATTTATAAGATTAAATATTCATGTTAGGACAACAAGTAGGCTTTCTTTTATAAATTTGGAATCACACCTCATCTTACCAATTAATAATTGTTGCTGAATTTAGTTTTTGAGTTATACATTAAGGAAATTATGAGTTTAATTTGATATGAAGATGTTTATTTTCCAATGAGATTATTATGTGTATTGTATGAAAGGTTTAGTACCCTTTATATACATAATTTATGTGTTAATGGAATTTATCCTCATGTTTCATGATAAATGTTATAAGATGTCTTAATCAATACACGTGAATATTTGTTAATAATTGTTTAATTGTAGTAGACTATACATTATGATTTAAGAAATTAAGATGTGTATTGTTGTTTTTTTAGTCATGAAATTGGAATAGGATGATGGTTAAGGGAACTAGATATATCCTTGTTCTTCAGATCGCCAAACAATCCCAAGACCTTAAATGGTCAAAATACATTGGATGAATCCTAGACTTGAGCATTGATTATGTGTCTTGGATGTCTTAACCTTGCACGATAGGATGGGAGAGTGGATATCCTTGTTATATTAATGTTATGTGATTGATCTTGAAATTAGTGATGTTGTATTTCAGCTCTAATGTGTAGTGATGAGAGGAGATTAAATGTGTAATTATTAATGTATGTCATTAGTGCATACCACTTGTCCTGATAGTTCTTTCAATATATATATATATATATATATATATATATATATATTTCTTTTGTACTCAAATAATTGATGTTGTAATGTAGGGGACATTACATATAATACCAGACTCGGTTTAAACCTACTGCATTAGACTGTTAAAACTTATGTTGTGGTAATTGATTGATTATAATTATATCACTAACTAAATTTTAAAATTGTACATGCAGGTAATCATTGTTAGAGGACACATGTGAAGTAGATGATTTGGTGTTGGAGGAAGAGGTGTGACACCTCCAATAGTATCGACGCTAGAGGGGTCTAACCCCCAAGGAGAAGAAAAAGCCACTACATAGGAGCAGGTTGAGTTGGGAGATGTGGTCGATATGATGAGATCCTTCCCGAGGATGTCAGAGGTGTTGATCAACCACCTGGAGTGAGATGAGGATAGACCATTTGTTCCCAATGAGATTTCACAATGCGCATTATCTAGTAGTAGTAGTATACACAAAGAACTCGATAAGGTGAAGTTTCTCGAGTTCTGGGAGCCTCGGATGGCTTAGCCACTGAGGCGTGGTTGGAGGATATGGTGATGTGCTTCGCAATTTGTAATTACACCTCGAACATGAAATTCTACATGGTAGTCTTTCAGGTGAAGGGGAGTGATCTTCTATGGTGGAAGATGCTCCTAACTCAACTAAACATGGTTTTTAAAGAAGCATCATGGGAGATGTTGAAGGAACGGTTCTGGGAGAAGTACTTGTTTGAGGAATTCATTAAGCAGAAACTTAATGAGTTCAATGCCTTACGACAGGGTGGTCATATGGTGCTAAAGTATGACGCCAGATTTATGGAGCTACTTAGGTATGCTCCACATATGAACATGGAGAAGTTAAAGGTCAACATGTTTTTTTCAAGGTGAGGATCCTAATGCCTTAGATGTTGCACGATGCAGTTCAGAAGTCCCTCATAACTGAGGAAGAGCTGAACATTGGGGGTCAGGGTAGGACTCCTTCAAGACGGATTGGAAAGCCATCATTAGGAGCACAACAACATCAGACACCAACGAGAGAGACTTTAGGGCATCGAGATGCGCCAAAAGGACCTATGTTCATGACACCATGACGACAAACTCCTCAACATAGGACTCCTTACATAGAACTACAATAGTAGTAGTAATGTCATCCTCAATAACAACAACAATTTAGGCATATTCAACAGAACATACCATGATCACAGACTGTTAGGCCAACAACTTCTTCTTCGTGGACGAGGAGCACTGGATTGAAGACTGGATGTTGGACATGTGGAGAGCCACATTACCAGGGAGATTATCTGATTGAGAATTCCAAAGCGGTTAGATCATCAGGACCCACTACATTTAGAGATTTGGTCAAGGCCCACATAAATGAGCATTGATCCACTTTTCTCGAAATGTTAGGTACAATCGTCGACCAAAATTTTATCATTTTGATAGATCTAGGTGCTCTAAAAAGATTTATCTCTAGTGTAGCGCTAAAGGGAATTAAGGTTTAAGGATATTCGATCAAGATGAACTTGAATACATAGAAATGGAATTGGGTACCAAACAAAAGGTTTGAGGAAAGGTTACAGACTACAGCATTAAATTGGGATATTATGTAAAAAATGCTAACATATATGTCACTATATTATGATCTTATGACATAGTGACTCGTATGGATTGGTTGGAATCGCATGATGCGATACTTAACTCTAAAACGAAACGTTTAAGTTTGACATATGATTTGGCGCAGAGTGGAGTAATTATAGGAAGGAACCAGGGGGTGTCCTTGAGATTTATTTCTTCCCTACAACTACATAAAGTTATGCGCAAGGGGTGCAAGCTTTATGCAATTTTATCGCTAAACGAAAGGGTTGATGGAGAAGGATTATAAAACCTTCCTGTAGTGCAAGAGTTTGCAGACATGTTTCGAGAAGAGTTACCAAGTTTACCGCCTAAAAAAGAGTTGGATTTTATAATAGACTTGAAACCTGGAACTGAACTAATAGTGAGAATGCCATATTGGATGTCAACGCCTGAATTGCAAGAGTTGAAAATGCAATTGAAGGAATTGTTGGATTTTGGACTTATACGTCTAAGTGTGTCACCTTGCAGTGCACCAGATATTTTTGTGAGAAATAAGGATGGGTCATGGAGACATTGTATTGACTATCATCAATTAATCAAAGCAACGATCAAGAACCAATATCTTTTACCTATAATAGATGATTTGTTTGAAAAGATGAAGGGAGCAACAACGTTTCCAAAGATTGATTTGAGATCATGATATAACCAATTATGGATTAAAGAAGAATATATCCCTAAGAACACATTTAATATGAGTTTCAGACACTATGGGTTTACAGTTTTACCATTCAGATTGACAAACACCCGAGGGGTATTCATGAGTTTGATGAATGGGGTGTTCTGTGAATACATGGACAAGTTTGTTCAAGTATTTATACTTGACGTACTCATTTATTCTCAGAAGAAAGAAGAGCATGAAGAACATTTAAGATTGGACCTACAGTCTGTATGAGAAAACAAATTGTACAGGAAATAATTGAAATGTTCTTTTCACCATTCAAATATTCATTACTTGGGACATATCATATCTAGTGAAGGTATCGTTGTGGATCCAATGAAATTATAGTCTATTATGGAATGGTTAGCATCAAAAAATGTACAATAAGTACGCATATTTATGGGTTTAGAAAGATATTACAGAGGATTCATAAAATTATTTTCGAAGATAGTGAATTCGATCATAGAATTGCAAAAGAAAAACAAGAAGTTCGCTTGGACAAATAAATGCATGGAATCATTTCAAAATATTAAAGAATCGTTAACGGAAAAACCAATACAGAAATTCCCCGACATGGAGAAGGAATTATTGGTATGCACAGATGCATCCAAAGAAGGTTTAGGGGGATTTTTCATGGAAGAAGGTCAAGCGACTCCTTACATTTCAAGGAAATTTAGAAATCATGAAGAGAAATATGCAAGACATGAAATGGAGTTATTAACAATCGTATGTTCCCTGATAATTTGGAGACATTATCTAATTGGACAAGAAATTGAACTAAATACAGGTCACTATGGTTTACAACATATTTCCACACAGAATGAATTGAACGCGCGACAAAGGCGTTGGTGAGAATTACTTAGGGAATACGACTTTGAGATTAGTTACATCAAAGGAATGTATAAAAGAGTGTCATGCACATTGAGTTAGAGACCACACATATTCTCAGTAATACCTCTTAAGACGAATCTTTGAGAAATGATTCTAACTATATAGATCGACGATGACTCGTACAAAGAAGTTAAGGATATTATTGGTTGAAATAGCATCATGGTACCAAAGTTTGAAGGTTATTCTTTAGATGACTATGGATTGTTGAGATTCAACAAAAGAATTTGCGTACCACCTAATGACGAATTAAGAAGTTTGATCTTGAGAGAAGATCATAGAGCAGTGTACATGGCTCACGTGGGAGTCACGAAGATGAAGGAATACCTTAAGCCTTTATTTTTCTAGAATGGATTGAAAGAATACATAGTTAGTTATGTGGTGAGACATATAGAATGTTAGCAAGTGAAGGGTGAACATAGACATCTAGTAGGATTGTTACAATGACATGTTATTCCTGAATTCAAATGGAATGTCATTTCGATGGAATTTATTGTTGGATTTCCACTAACAATAAGGTGACATGACTCAATTTTTGTGGTATTTGACACTCAGATGAAGAGTGAACCCTTTATTCTAGTATGTATGACGTGTCAAGTGCTAGACATATCTAGATTTTTTGTTAACAAGATTATGAGGTTACATGCAGTACTAAGAAGGATCATATCCGATTGGGGATCATTGTTTATAGGATAGTTTGGACCAGTTTCCAAGAGGCCTTGGGAACACAACTAAACTTTAACAAAACATATCACCCAAAGAGAGACAGGAAAATAGAAAGAATGAACTATATTTTGGAGGATATGTTGCATATGTATATAATGTACCAACATAAATGTTGGGAAGATTTCTTTCCACTAGTAAAATTTGAATACAACAACAACTATCAAAGTACGATTAATATGGAATCGTTTGATTTTCTTTACAGACGACTATTTCAGACGTCGTTGAGTTGGGATCAACGTGACGATAGGGTCCTGGTAGGACCAGAAGTGATCCAAGAAATGGAAGAATGGATGCAATCGATAAGAAGAGTATTAAAGAAGCGCAGGATCAACATAAAAACTATGTTGATGCACATCCTGTTGGCCGAATTTACGAAATTGGCGACTGAGTTTTCTTGCAGGTAAAACCGCACAAGATTTCAATCAAGTTTGGAAAGGGTGCTAAAATCTCTCCTAGGTTTGTGGGACGTTTCAAAGTTGTGGAAAATAAAGGACCCATGTCTTATCGACTAGCCTTGCCTGATTATTTGAGGCATATGCATGATGTATTTCATGTATCTGTTTTGAGACATTATATTAGTGATCCTTCACATGTTGTTGAAATGATTTCTTTATAGGTGTCGGACGAGGGTGCTGTCATGGAAAATCCAATACACATTTTGGACCATCTCATTTGATAGCTACAGCGTCGAATAGTCGATCAGGTCAAGGTCTAGTGGGACAACTATAGTCCACACTCGTCTACTTGGGAGGATGCATATGAGATGCGTCAATAGTTTCTTGACTTGTTTGATAGATTAGACATATAAATCTATTTGGCATACATTTCTTTAATTGAATTTATACGTGCTGTAAAAAATTTGAGATGAAGTTTAAAACAAGAGGGGGTGTATGTAACATCCTGCTCTGTCGACCACACTTTTAATTGCGTATTCTTTGAGGACACTTCCGTGCAAGTGATATGGTTATGGTACATTTTTAGTTTGTTTCGATTATGGATTATACATGATGATGATAATGTATTGTGACTTATTATTATTTGATGTATATGTATTGGTAGATTCTATTGACGAGTTTTCCTGAATGTGTAGGACATATGACATGCTATGGATATTGATGGCATCAATGGACTTCCTTGGACTCCGGATTGAGTCATGGAGTGAATTGTATTTTGATTGAGTATTTCATTGTATGCACTTGTGACATATGATTGATTACAGTATGATTTATGTATATGTATTATTGAAACAAGTTTTATCAGTGGATGTAGGCTTGAAGAAACTTGCTAATATGAATCACATGAGTAGAGGGGCCATGCAGAGAAACCAGACATTGAGGGATAGGTGTGGCAACATCCTTTCCATAGCCTACTAGCACTCTCACTGTGGTTTGAAATGTAGGTTAACGATTACCTATTTCGAGAGGTCCACGACATCATGAGGGAAAACTAAGATAGTCACTCACGAAGATTCTAAGGAGCGTACAATAAATCGAATTCCTTATTCCTTAGAATCCCTTAGTCTCTCACAAGGTCAAACAAATAGAGTGTTGACTCTGATGGGTAAACTATATGTATTAATTTCCCTCAATTAAATTATCGATGAGGGTAAGTAGACTTAGAGTTGTGACACAGTATGAGTCAAGGAAGAAAGGAAAAATAACGAAAATATTAACTAGCCAAGAGAATGGTTTACCCTAAGGATCAACACTATTTTTCAATCTACAGTTATACTTTAAAAAGATGATTTAAAATCCATTTGAACAACATACTCTATGTTAGATATACATATAAATATTTAACTTGTGAGATTATTAACTTAAGTGAACACTTCTTCAAAAGAAATCTATAACTATGAACAATTGATCTAAGTAAGAAACTCTATGAATTAACAAACAATATTTGAATAAGTAAGCAATCTTTCAAAATCAATTATTCAAAGTGAACTCTATTCTTAAAGCATATATTAAAAAAAACTCACAATTAATTTTATCCTACAGGAAATAAACCTTATCTTTACACTAATCTTCCTAACTAAAAGAAAGAGTGTTGTGGCAATATTCAAATGTAATGGTTATGTCTACGGTGGATAATTATGTCACGATGACATCTAATCACTACTCACAATTCAAATGAAATCAATTTGATGCTAACTTCTACAAAGAAATGAAAAGTATGAATAAGGAAACCTATGGAAAGTTATTCCATTATGAAGATGTCAATGCATATTCTTGGAATTAATACAATCTATAAACCTTGCACAAAAAAATTTACAATTTCAACAAATACGTAAATATACAGAGTGAGCAAACAACTTGGAAATTAAATAAAGAAATATACACAGTAATATACTTCAACAAGAAACCTGTAAATTAGTAAGTAATAAGAGTCAGATGTGAAAATATAAATGTACAACAACCCCCTAGACAATCATGGCACTACTCGAACGTAAGATGCAGTCACAAACTTAGAATAGAATTTATATTAACATAAAAACATTTTTTTACACAGCAATTGAAGATAATGGATGTATATATAAAATCGTGTGTTCATCCCGAGAGAATCCAATATTTATAGAGTTTACAACATATTTAAGATGTCGACCAATGAAAGGGTTGATGCTCTCTCCAAAACATAAAATCATTAAAATCTAATAACAAACAACATCTCTTCAATAGCTTTGTGCGCTCAAAATAGAGGTCGGCTGAGCTGCTCAATTTTAAATGCAATGATTTCCATAGTTGGAGGGCTTGAGCATGAACAAAATCGATGTGTCTAATTCACCAAGGAGATCCCACCAATATACCAAAATCTAACTCCACCACGCTCCGAGGGCCGAATCGAGGGTCCGATCACATTTTTTGACCTGTTTCAAGCAAACAAAAAAATATTAATCGATTTCACTCACTTGATTAAAAATAAATCATCATAAAATCATCACAAACATAGATTACACATAGCTTATGTTGTCCCATGGGAAATTGATGTATAAATCCTAATAACACCTTCAAAAAAGAGCTAATAAAAGCATAGACTCTATAACTCCGATGTGAAAAAAGTAATTTGGGCATCAGAAAAATAGGAAAACATAGAGGCATCAGACTCCAAGGGTCAGACAAACTTCTAAAACCAGTTAAAGGTGACTGTCACCCTTGGAGCACAGAGGTGCACCTTGAAGGGCACGTCATGTAATTAAAAACTCGAGTCAATAAATCTAGGTGACCTAGAAAACATTGAAATGATTTGACCTTCTTGGATTAACATAATTAAATAAATCGTGAATTTAATAATTATAAATTCAAATAAAATTCTAAGCCTAATTCTAAGTTTAAATAGGGGACCGAATAAAAATCTTAAATAAATTAAAAGAATTGAGATAAATCAATTTCTAAAACCTAAAGATTGGATAAAATGCACATGTGTGCATGAAAATAATAAAATAGATTTTTAAAATAGAAAGAAATAAATTATGAGAGAATAGGCGTACAGATAGAATAGTATATAGAGTCAAGATACCACTAGTCTAACTAGAAGAAGACTCTTAATCCAACTATAACTAATATCTAGTTAGGAGACACCCATTAAATGAGAATTTCGGGAACAAAGAGACAACTAACAACGAAAATAGGAACACATTGGGGAATGGAATATGAGGGAAATTGGATTTTTAAATAAAATAAAAATGGTAATTACTTGTGCAACTTGGAGAGAGTGTGACAAGTGTGTGGAAGATTAATCTTAATTAATTTAATCTAAAAAGTTAATAATTTATGCATCATGACATGTGTTGATGAAGAAATTTCTATAAAGAAGGGGTGAAAGCTCTTCCTTGCGAGGCAAGTTTGGAGCTATTTCATTTTGGTTTTTGAGTGTCGCCTTTTTGGAGCTCCGAGGACTAAGGGGGAAGAAGAGTATTCCTAACATTCATTGAAAGGTATGTATCTTTATTGACAAGCGAAGGAAAAGATCGTTGCGCAAGACTCCATATTGGAGATCAACATAAAATAACATATCCTTCGTTTATGATATTTAATTGTTTCAAAATTGTTCTAAAATGGAACATCCTGAATATGTAATTTAATTGTTATGGACAAAAGACTCTTAGACATTGAAGTTTCAATTTCTGTATTAAGAGTATTCTGGAAATATTTTATTACAGATATATTTATTGGGTACCATCAAGGTTACCAAAATATTGTGTCCGACATTGTTGTTTTTAAAAAAAATCAAATGGGTAATTTCTATGCTTCCACACATTTTTCATTTCCAAATTTATTGTTCTAGAATCTTCGTGGACTGTAAAGAGTTGACTACACTGGGCTAGTAAAAAAAAATATGTCACTATTGTGGAATAAAAGTTAATGCGTGGAGTCATTTCACAAGTTACCTATATTATGATAACCAATCTATTCTTACTTTGTTGAAGGTTCAGTTTTAATCATAATATTTTGACTATTTCATCATCCTGTGTATGCGAAATTGTAACACTATATTATTTTCATAATCCTATTCCTATTGATTACAAGGGTGTTATGGAAGAAATTATCGACGAACATGAGATTGAATATAGATACTCTTAAAATGAAGTGAAGGTCTGTATGAATGTTATATAATTATAATATTGGGATAATGTTATATAGCTATAATATTAGGATAATTTATGTT
>SNQJ01S0006955.1:244914-256769 GCA_010110895.2 Picea sitchensis | reverse complement strand
TTAAGAAACAAAGACAAAAGCCACTTATTCTTGCCTTCTTGGGATAATGTTTTTTTCTAACTACTAAGACCATAAGAGCCAAGTTGGATCAAGTGCTACACCGTAATACCATTATATTCCAAACATTTTTCTAACATGTTCGATGAATGTGAAGTCAAGTAATTGGAATAAACATTTCATAAAGGTTAGACCCGTACAATCCAAAAGCAAAAGCGAAGAAGAATATTTAAGCGGTTAAAGCATAGCAGCATTTTGTAAAGCACGGGGTTAAGCCATGGCCCTCTTTTTCCAAAGCTTAGACAAACATAATCAAAAAATTAGATTAAGGTCCACCTACTTTTATCTTTAGTTGTTCAAACAAAGAAAAAGTCTCTACTAATTCTTAGCTTATAGGAAGAACGACAAAGTTTGCTTAATATTTTAATGGTAAGGTTAGGTGTATTTTATAATAATTATTTTAAATTTGAATTTAGTAAATATCGAATTTAGTAAATATGGAAAAGAATTATAAAATTTTAAATTATTTAATTCTATAAAATTTTAAATTATTTAATTCTATGTTATGTAAAATTTTAAATTATTTAATTTTATGTTATGTATTAATTTTTTCATATTAAATATATAAAAATTTATATTTAAAAAGTATTGATTTTTCTAATTATTTGATAAATCTTCCTTTAAGATGGATTTATATTGATTTAATTTTTTAAAATATTGTCAAATAATAATAATAATAATCTAATTTTAAGGTCCCCCGGATGGGGTGACACATTGCGCGATGGAGCCATGCGGGATCAGGCCGGGACGCGATATTAATGCATCTATCGGCCACTATCCCCTCAGACTTTAACTCTCCATGGATCAGCGCAACAGCACTCATGCGATGAGCCCCTTCGCGCAAGGGAATGGTACCGGCCATCGGAGCACTCACCAGAATGAATTAGGCTTCGGGCCAATTAGCTCTTAGTTTTCTTAGAACTAGTGCATGGCATACAGTTTAAACTTCATGACTGATAGTCCCGGTTTCCTTCGGGCAAGACGACAAACTGTTAATTTTGTTAGCTAGGAAACACATGGCAAGGGATGCCCAACTGTCCCAGTTTCCTGTTTAGGCGGGACAGCTGGCATCGCAAATGGTCACTGTATTTTGCTTATGCTAATATAACAGGTCTCATCCTTTTTACTTAAAAAAAATAATAATCTAATTTTAAGGTCACTCAAACCAGCACACACCTAAAATAACAATAACATTTCCCACAGACTATACTATAAAAGACCTTACAACTTTCAATACAAAAAGACCTTACCACTCTCAATACAATAAATAAGTTTTATAATAATAATATTTAAACTAACAAAAAATAAATTATTTTAGCTTCAATAATTTAAAGAATATAAAAATTTAAAAATTTATTATATTTTTTTGACCTTTCCCTATTTTACAGAACAATCATTTTATCTAAATCAAATAACATCATATAATAAAATATAAATATTATATATTTTATTTATCAATATTAAAAATATTTATTTTACCACCTTGTTTGTGGGACAATAGACACCTTGCCTGAAGGGATTTGACTACTAAAGCCTACATAGATGTACATACCCTACCCTCTCTGGATTTGACTAAATAAATATTATTTTAAATTTAAAAAAAAAAAGTTTAGTTTAGATTCATTACTACTAATGGACCATGAAAAAAAACTAAAAATTATATATTGAAGTTTGTACAGAAATTATATACTTTTCCTTGGTATGGTAAATTAATATATACCAATCTAGATCCATCTTAAGTCCATACTATCAAACGCTAAGAGGGATCAAATATCTCAAGGTGCAAACCTTTTTAGAGTGCAAAACTTGAGGAAAGGTTAAAGGTTTGCACCTCGAGAAATTTGATCCCTCTGGATGCTTGATAGATCCGAAGTTAAGATGAATCTAGGATGGTTTCAGTAGTGGGCAGCCACACAAAATTTGTAATCACCAACATTATGTATATGTAATATATGTCTAATGTGATCATATTAAATTTACTTAGTTACCTTATTTTTTTGCGAACATAAACATTATTGATCAAAAATGTACTTAAAAGCTTAAGATGGATCCATCATTTGTGGGTTAAAAGGTCTATTAAAGGGAGGAAAGGTTAAAGTACTTGTTAGCCCACAACTGAGTAAATTTGTGTTAAAGGGAGCTTCAAATTGTAGAGCATTCAAATATTTAACTCTAGATATTGTAGTAAATGTCATACACTGTCTTTCTTGCTTCCCAATATTAATAGTACATTTATCCAACGTGAATCCTTCTGACATATGGATTGCTGACCCTAAACAAGTTTCAAAGGAACCTAGTTTTTGTTACCTCTTTCAATAGGTGTAATAGGAAACTAGTTTTTTATATTTCTACTACAATGAATCAGTTTTCATTGTGCTATAATTGGAATGTACCATAATATTTTCCATTATTGAAATAATTTCAACTACTTGATTGCTCTAAATGGTTTTTCATTGTATCATCAGTAAAATTAATGTACCTTATTGTTTTGCATTAGGTTATAGCTGAAATCTATGCAACTACTTTATTGCTATAAATGAATTTTCATTATATCATCACTAACATCAATTTTCACTATATCATCACTAAAGCCAATGTACTTTATTGTTTTGCATTAGGTCATCGTAACCAATGTAATTACTTGATTGCTTTAAATAATTTTTCATTGTATTATCACTAAAATAAATTTATCATTTCATATTTCTTTATATCATTGTTGAAATCGATGCAACAGATAGTTATATCGTTGTGGAAATCATTGCAACTATGTGACTATTTTACATCAATCTTCATTGTATCATCACTTAAATCAATAGAGACTATCATTTTGCATTATATCATTGTTGAAATCAGAGCAATTATTAGTTATATCATTGTTGAAATCATATTGCAACTATGTGACTACTTTACATCATTTTTCATTGTATCATCACTTAAATCAATACACGTTATCATTTTGCATTATATCATTGCTGAAATCAATGCAACTATTAATTATATCATTGTTGAAATCATTAAAACTAAGTGACTACTTTACATCATTTTTATTGGTATCATCACTTAAATCAATAACGCTATCATTTTGCATTATATCACATTTTGCATTATATCATTGTTAAAATCAATGAAGGAAAACAAAGCAATAGAAGAAGAACTAAGGAGAAGGGAAGGGAGAATCCATTACCTTCCTCATGGAGGTTCCTTCGATAAATTGAAACCCAGCCTCCATGAGGATGAAACCCTAATAGAGGAAACCCTAAGAAAGAAAAGGCAAGGGAGAATAAGAGAAGAGAAAAAGAGAGGAAATAAGAAAAGAATAAGAGAGGAGGGTTCTAGGATTTTTTATGAGAGAAAACAAGATAATTTAATTAAAATAAAATAAAATATCCTCACACTCACATGGATTGAGACAAAGGCTCTTTCTGAGCCCAAATATTTCTTAAATTTATTTTTGAAAAGTTTCCTTTGATTTTATTAAGTTACATAGGAAATCAGACATTAAACCTAATACTGAAGTTGGTGCTAAGTCTAGTATGTCGAGTTTGGTGTTCTTTAATTAAACAACATTGAGTTTTCATAAAAACTAAAAAAAAAGTATTACTAAAAAAGTATATAGAAATATAAAAATGAAGTAAAAGAAGAGTTTTTTTCAAAGCTGACATGGAGTTTCAGCTGACATAGAGTTTTTCACAAAGCTCAAACTCATACATTATGAATAATTGTGAAAATCTACACACTTGTATGGTAATAATCATCTTTATCATCATGAAAATTAATTTTAGATCATGAAAATCCACTCATATGTAAATTTTCATTTTTTTAATCTTCTAAATGATATGCAATATACTTAATAAATATTAAATTAAGATAAATCTAAAATGATAATTTTAAAATTATTTCTAATATATTAGAAGTCAAAAGAATAGTTATATTGTATTTAATATATAAAAGTGTAAATAAATTTTAACACTGAAATATTAATAATTCTTTTTTGTTTTTATGAAAATATAATTGCTTATTATTCAAACTCAACTAAAAATACTATGTAGTTTTTAAAATTGAGATCTTCACTGTTCACAAAACGAAAGTGGTTGTTCTTTATCTGGCTAATCAATCCTTTTTGTTTAAGGATGTTGATCACAACGTCAATTGTGTTTTATTTTGTTTTCATTTATATGTATTCATACATCATGTCCTTAATTATGTAAAGGGGAAGTTGATTAGGTGATAGATAAATGGAGTTCATTGTAGATGTGGTGAGTCACTTCATCTTTCGAATCTAAATCTTCTCCATTGATCACAATCTTTTAACATGATACCATATCAATTATCCAGAACTCTAATTGCGTCGAAAGTCACTCTACAATCCAGTATGAGAGAGATGTCCATGTAACATAACACATTAAAATAATAGTAAAAAATCCATAAAATAATAAAACAATATTAAAATAATAATAAAACAATAAAAAATCATTAAAATATATAAAAATAAAAAAATGCATATAAACAACAAGTCCACTCAATTAATCGATGGACGCAATTATAATCAAAACATGTATATAGTACCACCAGCATAGATCCATCTTAACCCTAGATCTATCAAGTGCCTAGAGGGATCAAATCTCTACAGGTGCAAATCTTTAACCTCTCCTCAAGTTTTGCACTCTACAAAAGGTTTTCACCTGGAGAGAATGGATCCCTCTCAACTCTTGATAGATCCAGGGTTAAGATGGATCTATGATTTTCTTTTTACAGAAACTATAAATTTTATAGTAATAAAAAGGCACGAGCGAGGTCACATAATACAGAGGAGGGTGCTGGTAAAAGAGATACCAGCAGCAGGATTTCCACAAAACTTACAAAACTAAGTCTAGTATTAGTTCAACATTACTATAGATAGAAGTTGCATCTCTGTCCTTAAACTGTTTAAGAGAGATTTAATTAAGCCATTTTACAAAACAAAGGGCTTTCTTACTGGTCTTCTTTAAATTTGATCTTCTTCTGGAGGAGGTTCTAGCACCACGTTCATGTATGGAAGTGTGGGTCCTGGTCTACTTCTGGTTTCCTCATTTTGACTTTGAGCTGGCTAATTTGTTGGTCTAGCTTCCAACTTTATGTCTATGTTCTCCCCTTGTCGACAGAGAAATTTGACTTTATCCTGCAATTGACTTATTAATGTGCGATGTTGGGCTAAAGTGTCCAGCGTGAAAGAGAGAGTGCAACGGTGTGAGTCGAGACGAAGAGATAATTGTTGGGTGGTGGTGAAATTATCATCCACCAACTCTTACTCCAGTCTCTCTCAAGCTAGATGTTGAGCCATGCCTTGTAACAAACTCATAAACAAAATTTCCAGAAGATTACCTCCAAACCAATCGCACTTGATGCTTCCTCTATCACTGATGCTTTCAACGTTGCCTAGAGCGGTCCCTCCTGCGTTGGTCCGATTGCTAGAGCCTATGGGACTTATTCTTTTAGGATTCTTCTTGGCCAATAGGCCTTGCTACACTTCCTCTTTCTTAATTGTATTCAAGTCTGCGAAATTCCGGTGGGACTGGCTAAGGTGGTGGATCAAAGGCTTGCCTTCAAATTTATCACCACGAGGAGAAAACTTGATGCATGAATGCCACCAACTTCGAGTGAGCTCACATATTAAGTCTCTTTCATGCTTTGAGGTGGCATATACTGCTCGCTTTCCCTTGTTGTAGGTCATGATGAAATTCCTTTCACATGTCCTCACCTCAAGTGGAGTAATCATGGTGGATTTGATGTTGCAAGATGCTTTGCGGACATGAAGGATCTGATATGGTGGAGTCCCACGAAGGAGGATCGCAGAGTGACCCAAGTTTTCCATGCGAAACGAGATTGGCTTGCTTCTTACAATTTCCCATGAGCCAGGAGGTATGGGGATACTTCGCCTCCCATTTTATGACATGATGTTTATTGCATGAGCCTTCCATCTGTTGAGTCATGGGGAGGCTGGCGCCAGGTGGGGCTGAGGAGAATGGGGGCTTTGTCATTAGGGAGGGGATAAGAATAGGACCCTCCCCAGTATGTACATATAACCAAGGGCTTTACCAATTACTTGATTGTCCTTTACATCAGCTTCTTCATTGTTTGTGTGGGGGACGCGAAAGAAGGAAGTTTGAATTGAGGATAGGATTGTTTTGATCCTCTCTATGATTCTCTTCAGCTTAGAGTTCATTGGGGCGGTCCCTTTGAAGAAATGTCGAATTGTATTTTTTGAGTCCCCTATTATGATGATATTGTTGAGATTTCGTTCTTGAGCTAAGAGCACTCCTTGATACATCGCCTAGGCCTTCGTCATGTTGGTGGTGGTTACACCCATGTTCCAAGAGTAATCTAGCATCCTTTTTCTTCTAGGGCTATACATCACCCCTCTTGCACCTGCCTCCCCTAGGTTTCCTTTTGATGCACTATCAAAATAAAGGGCATGATTTTCTTGAGACTTTAGCCATCTTTTGAAGTCTTGATGAGAAAAATGAAGCCGGCAGCATGATTTTTGTGGAAAATTTGAGGGATGGTTGGAGGGAAGATTTATTTTCTCCAACCACTTTTCTTCTTCTTTTGTCAAATGGTTACATGCCTTTGCTTTGAATTTTCGAGAGGAGAGGAATTATCCCAGTTGTCCGATCGCATGGGCAACAACTATGGGGGGGTGGGGGAGGATTGACTTCTCCTTGAAGATGATTTTATTTTTTGCCAGCCAGATTTTCCAACAAACATATTTTATTGAGGTCTTTCAGGTGCGACAAAAGATCAGTTTTATGTAGAGGAAGCCTTTGTAGGGTTTTCTCCATATTCCAAGCGGTCTTCAAAAACTTGCTGACCAGGAAATTTGGTTTGTTAGTTATGAATAGACAATGTGCATAACTTGCTTGGAGAAGTTGCATTTGAGGAAAAGGTGTTCAATGCTTTTGAAGTCTTGATTGCAAAGGGCACATCTGAAGGGTCCCACAAAAACTCTTTTCAGTAGGTTCTCACTTGTTAAGAGTTTGTTGTGGGCTAATTGCCACCCAAAAATATTGATCTTAGGGATGCCATATGCATTCCATATTTCTTTCCAGATTGCTGATTTTTCTGGGAGAGCATTATCAAAGAGGATAGTTTTATATCCAATCCTCACAGAATATCTTGTTTCTCCCCAGTCCCTTCTATCACTATGGTTGAGTTGTACTAGAGAAAATCCATTTATAATCATAAGGAAGTGACGAGAAGCATTGAGCATATTTGAAGGAACCTCTCCCATGTTCCACCCTTTCCAAGTGTCATTACTATTCCACTCTAAGATGTCATAGAGTGTGTTTTTTCCTTTGGAATTTAGCCAGATTCTGAAGGGGTCTAAAGAGGGAATACAAGACAATTTTTCCATATCTGATTATTGATCATCCCAGATTCTGATTTCTTTACCATTCCCTAGACACCATTGGAGATAATTCTGTATGAGTGATAGAGAGGCTCATATGAGTTTCCAGATAGGGGATCCTGTATGTTTGATTGTGGCTATTTCTAGGAATCTCTTTCTATTTTTTGATAGGTATTTGTAGAAAACTTCCTTTTTCCACCATTCATTACCCCCAGTGATTAAGCACCATAGACTTTTTCCCCCAGGGCTATGTTGACCTTTTCTGGATCACGAATCCCTAGTCCTCCATTTTCTTTTGGGGCACAAATTGTAGACTTGTTGACCATATGGATTTTTTTCCCATTGTCTTTTCCCCCTTGCCAAAGGAATTTTCTGATTAATCTGGCCATTGCCTTTTTTATTCCCACCAGAGCATGGAGGGCTGAGAATTGAAAAATTGGATACGAAGATAGGACTGATTTTATCAGGACCACCCTTCCAGCTGGGTTCAACCAGGTTGCTCCCCATATTTCAAATTGATCTTTGATTTATTGAAGGATCACTTGCCAAGCCTCCCCATGCAAGGCTTTTAGGCTGATAGGAGTACCAAGGTACTTGAAATATTTCCAATCTACAGAAAAGGAGAACTATAGAATGTTCGAAATTCTTACCATTATACTTGTTTTTGTGTGCCAAGCATATATTTGATCTAGGTGGATATCGGTACCAACCCACCTTTTCCGACTGGCTCAAAACAATTTTCTGGCAATTTTGGCAATTTACTATTTTTAGCAGGTTTTAACTTCCGGGGCCATTTTGAGGGCCTAAATGAAGGTTTTTCGAGATCGAGGTTCTCAATGATAGCCAAAGTCATGATTGAGCCACCAAAATTAATCTCCTCAACGATACCTTTCTAATGAGCTATCACATGCCTAAAACAGAGATCGTATGCAAAAGTTACGACCCCAGGAAGTTGATGTACCAACTTACCCAAACGGGGCCCACATGACTTTTGGTGCTTCATCTCCTAGGGTTAGGTTTTTGGATGTCTAGGAATTTTGGCATTCCCGTCTATTGTAAAAAGGCCTTCCGAGCCTCATTGTAATCATCTTCTTGCGATGCAAGTAACCGTCACATCTCTTCTTAGAGATAAGTTGCCACCATTCTAGCGAGTCTTTCACTCTGTATTTTTACAGTCTCTGTACATTTCTTTGATTAATAGAAATTGTGTATTACTGTATATCTGTGTTTATGGTTACATCTCTGATACATTTATGTTATATTATCAAATATCTGCAATATCTCTGTGCATTTCTTTATTATATCTCTGCTCTCATTTCGTGCCGAAAATAATCCGGATCAATATTTGACTTTTGTGCTTGTTTATAACTCCTCCCGAAGCTTCTCCATATTGATCTAGAACCAGTTTGAAGCAGTTGGCCATCATTTGAGAGGCTCCTCCTAACAATAGGGTGTCATTAGAAAACTGGGAGTTGTTTATTATTCTTACTCCCCTTTCTATTTTCAGTCCAGGGATATTCCCAGTAGCTCTTTCTTGCTCAAGTCTTCTGTTTAGAGTTTCTTCCATAATGACATACAACATTGGGGAGAGCGGACATCCTTGCCTTAGCCCTCTTGTGGCTTGGAATAAAGGAGTTGGTCTCCCATTTATCAGAGGAGCTATCCAGGGGGTTGAGATACATTCTCTAATCCAAGAAATAAAGGAGTGATTGAAACCAAATTTCTTTAAAACTTCATAAAGAAACTCGTGTTTTACACGATCAAAGGCATTTCCCATATCTAAAATCAAAATTTTAGATACCCACTATGGAAATAAAAAACTTTTGGCCTTTTTTATCTTTTCTCCGATGAATAGAATTTCCCAAATCCCTACGGGACTTGATACAGACCCTGCCATCCCTTATCTGTACCCATATGATCAGTGGTTATGACCACAAGTCTTACCGGAGCGGTGCTCCCGGCTTTTGCGATTCAGAAAAATCGCGATGCATGTATTCCCTTGTTCATTTTTGGGTTTCATCCATCGAAATTTTGTGTCTAGCAAACACGAAGAAAACTGACCTTTGGAGATCCTGGGTACCGAAACAATGAAACACCAAAACCATGTGTGCTAGTCCATTTCAGGACTTCGCCTATCGAGATTTTGCGATATGCAAGGACAAGAGAGTTTTGCATATGGGTCTCCCGGAAGCCGAAACTCCGAAACATCATAACCTATCCACACTCTATCATTTCGGGGAGTCGCACGTCAGGATTTCAGGAGTCGTGAGGACAAGAGACTTGCCTCCAGATATCCCGGGTGTCGAAACACCGAAACATTAAATTCTAGTCATGCTATACTCATTTCGGGATTTCGCGATATGTGATGACAAGGGGATCTTACCCTTAGGTATCTCAGGTGCCAAAACACCGAAACACCATGTCTCATCCATGCTACTATCATTTCGGGGTTTTGTCCATCCGGATTTCATGATATGCGAGAATCATGAGGTCTTGCACCTAGGTTTCTCGGGAGCCGAAAATCTGAAACACCAAACTCTGAAATACACTATACTATTTCAGGATCTCGCAAGTCGGGGTTTCGGGACTTGCGAGTACGAGAAGACTGACCCTTGGGTTTCTCGATTGTCGAAACACAAAAACACCAAGGCTTACCCATGCTAAACCTTTTCGAAGTTTCGTACTTTGAGATTTCTCAATGTGCGATGACAAGAGGTCTCGCATATAATTTTTCCAGGGGTCGAAGTTCCGAAACGCCGATACATATATATATGAGGCTAAGTTCATGTCGAGATTTCCCAAGTCGAGATTTCGGGAGTTGTGAGGATAAGGGTTCTTACCCTCTGATCTCCTGGGTGCTGAAACGCTTACCGGTCACCGCGTGTACTCTACAGTTGGACGGTCCATGCACTCCCATGGGTCTTGGGATCAACGGTTCCGATTTCTTCGTTACTTGCAAAGGTTAAAAAGGGGTCGATGCATTATCGTCTGCATTCCTTCATTCAATTTTACGGTCATAACCGACCTCAGATCCTCCGAAATGATCTCATTCGTGCATTCAGCAAGAGGGAGGGTATCCTAGGTAATGAACCACCGAAAGATCCTAACTCATCCACACGCTGTCATTTTAGGATTTCGCGGGTCGGCATTTCGGGACTCGCGAATGCAAGAGAACTCGCACCTAGATACTTCGAGTACCGAAACACTGAAAACTCTTAACTTACTCCCACGCTAATATATCGAGATTTCGCAAGTCGAGGTTTTGGGACTTGCGAGTGCAAGGGAACTCTCCCTTGGGTATTCCGGATACCGGAATGCCGAAATGTTGAGGTCTACGAGGACCATTCTCTCTCGTGCAAGATTTTAAGACTTAAACTATAACATCCTCCTTTGGGTCCTTAGGTAATTTACACCAGGTTTTTGAAGACCAGACTGGAAGGTCTTCTAGAAGGTAAGGGAGTGGTCTCGAAAGGGTGCCTTCGTGGGGGAAATCTATCCAAGGCATCAGGTAAGACAAACACGAGAACAAATCTCCTAAGATAAGACTTGAAAATCTGTATTAGTTCAATATATATAAACATAAGCCATACGTGGTCTTTCCAATAAAAGCATGCAACCATCATTTCTGATCAAAACACCATGCAGACAGTCTTATACTAAAACCATTCATAATTGCACAGACTATGAGCATACATGTCAGCAAATAAATTTCAAGATACAAGATATAAAACACTTATCAGAAAAACATTGGGTTTGATGTAACTACTGAGAAGGGTGCTCGTTTCCACCCAACCGTAGGCTCAGCGATTCCGAATGGATTTACCACTAGCCACCCCCGAGATGAGACCACGATGCTTGAGACTCTTTGTCTCTGTTCTTCAGTGATCGAGAATGAAGGTTACTCTCCTTCTTCTCTGCTATCACTCACTCTGTATTTTTGTTCCAGAGTTCTTCCGATTCTTTTTCCCTCAGTTCCCCCTCGCGTCCCCCTTCCACACATTTTACCTGCCTTTTCTTTCCGGTGAGGTTGCGTGTGGCACAAATTTCCCCACGGTGGTCAGGTCTGAGGCCTCCACGGATGGGCGGTTCACTCCCATCCCTCATTAACCCATGAGGAGCCTCTTCACCTACCAACCTTGCGAGTAATTCATTTCAGGGCCAGCGAGCCGCTCTTGGTTCTCCAGGCCAATGAAGACCAAATATGATATTGGTTTCAGTGGAAGTTAACGTCACCATTCTAGGTGCCTTCCACCACCTTTCTTTAGCCATCGTGGTCTCTTTTTCAGCACATCCCCCTCTCAGCAATCCTGCAACACACACGCACACATATATATATGTTCATAATGTTAATTTACATTCGTCGACCTTGTATACTAAGGTCCATTCAAAATCACACATTCACATCTTTGAGTTT
>SNQJ01S0006955.1:186522-234165 GCA_010110895.2 Picea sitchensis | reverse complement strand
TTCAGCAAATGTGATTTCTTCAAAAATAAAATACATTACTTGGGCCATGTTCTATCCGAAGAAGGAGTAGCAGTAGACCCTGACAAAATCAGGTCTATTATGGAATGGCCTACCCCAAAGGATTTTTTGGATATCAGATCCTTTATGGGATTAGTAGGCTACTATAGGATATTTATAAAAGGATTCTCCAATATTGGGTGTCCAATCACTGCCCTCCAGAAGAAGGGGACAAAATTCACGTGGACACAAAAATGTGAAGAAATATTTCAAACCCTGAAACATCTACTGACCCATGCACCCGTACTGAAGATCGTCGATCCTGAAGCTGACTTCCTCGTGTGCACATATGCCTGTAAGGAAGGGCTTGGAGGAGTCCTTATGCAGGGAGGAAGTTTGGTCTGCTATGAATCCCAAAAATTGAATGAGAACGCAGTCAACTATGTGACCCATGATCTAGAATTGGCCGCCATAGTGCACACCTTACAAATGTGGAGGCATTACCTCCTGGGAAGGAGATTTTTACTTATGACAGACCACTATGGATTGTGATATCTGTTTGACCAACCAAATCTCAATGCCAGACAAGCTAGGTGGATGGACCTCCTTAGTGAGTTTGATTTTGAAATCAAACATATTAAGGGAAAGGAAAATAGGGTGGCCGATGCCCTTAGTTGAAGCATGAAAATAATTCATCTGGCAGCAACAAGTACCTATGATATGGATGTCAAGGAAAGAGTCAGAAATGCCAAAGAGATAGACACATTCTTCTAGACTGTGACCTCATAACTACAGCAAGAACCCATAGGGATAAAGTATGGAGGCTACCATATGATGGAAGGAGGTCTGCTCACTTACCGAAGTAGATTGTATATCCCAGATTGTGACGACTTGAAGAGGTTCATACTGGATGAGCTACATAAAATACCCTGTATTGGTCATCCAGGATACCAGAAGATGATCACGGCCACCAGGAAGAAATTCTATTGGCCTGGATTGAAGAAAGACATAACTGAGTACCTAACCAGATGCATAGAATGCCAGTAGGTAAAAGAAGAACACCAACACCCAGCATGATTATTACAACCTCTACCAATCCCAGAATGGAAATGGGAAAACATCTCCATGGATTTCATCACCGGATTACCAACCTCGACAAAACATAATGACGCCATCATGGTAGTAGTGGATAAATTGAGCAACTCCACTCACTTTATCCCCGTCAAGTCAACCTGCAAGGAAATAGACATCGCCAACGTATTCTTGAAGGAGACATTTAAACTGCATGGTATGCCGAAAGAGATTCTGTCTGATAGAGACACGAAATTCACTTCCAACTTTTGGAAATCACTAATGGCGGGTTTAGAGACCAAGTTGTTGTTTAGCACTGCCTATTATCCCCAAATTGATGGACAGACAGAAAGAGTGAACCAAATACTAGAAGACATGTTAAGAATCCATGTAATGCATCCACCCAAGAAGTGGGAAGACTACCTGCGACTAGTGGAATTCGCCTACAATAATGGCTACCAAGAATCCTTAAAGATGAGTCCCTTCGAAGTCCTCTATGGTAGGCCATGCAACACTCCTATCAGATGGAGTAATCCCGTAAACAAAATTTCTTTTGGACCCAACATGTTGAAAGAAATGGAACAACAAGTGACTTAGATAAAAAAAAACCTGAAGGTCGCTCAGAACCAGCAGAAACGTTATGCCGACCAAAAGAGAACCCCAAGAGAGTTCAAGATGGGAGACCATGTATATCTCAGAATTAGGCCTAGGAAGAGTTCCCTTAAAATGGGAGCTTGTGCCAAGTTGGTTCCTCGGTATTGTGGACCCTTTGAGGTTCTATATAAAGTGGGACATGTAGCCTATAGGCTAGCACTTCCTCCCACAGTAAAAGCACATAATGTTTTCCATGTTTCATTATTGAAGAAATATGTACATGATTCTAATCATGTTATTGACTGGTCTGTGATCCAGGTGGAACTGGAGAGATAATTCCTACCATAACCTCAATGCATACTGGACAGAAAGGAAACCCCACTCCGGAACCTAACCATTGCACAGGTCAAGGTGCAGTGGAGACATTTTGGCCTAGATGAGGCTACATGGGCGATGGAGGATGCCATGAAACAAGCATATCCGATTTTGTTTACCTCTATAAATACATGTCATATTTATATATAGAACATCGATGCGGATGTTCCTTTAAGGGGGAGGGAATCGTAACACCATGTTTCCCCCAGTCTGTAAAAATAACTATACTGGCCAAGAACTATGGCAAACTAAAATATGTGAATGTGTGATTTGAAAGGACCTTAGTATACAAGGTCGAAGAATGTAAATTAACATTATATATATATATATATATATGTATGTTGTAGGACTACTGGGAGGGAGATGTGCTAAAAAAGAGACCACGATGGCTAAAGAAAGGTGGTGGAAGGCTCATGGAATGGTGGCGCTAACTTCCACCGAAACCAATACCGTATTTGGTCTTCATTAGCCCAGAGAACCAAGAGCGGCTCACTGGCCCCGAAATGAATTACTCACCAGGTTGGTAGGTGAAGAGGCTCCTCATGGGTTAATGAGGGATGGGGGTGAATCGTCCATCTGTGGAGGCCTCAAACCTGACCACCACGGGGAAATTCGTGCCACATGCAACCTCGCCGAAAAGAAAAAGGCAGGTAGAAGGTGTGGAAGGGGGGAAACGCGAGGGGAGATCACAGGAAAAGATCAGAAGAACTCTGGAACAAAATACAGAGTGAGTGATAGCAGAGAAGAAGGAGAGTAACCTTTGTTCTCGATCGTTGAAGAATAGAGACAGAGAGTCTCAAGCATCGTGTTCTAGCTCGGGGGTGGGTAGTGGTAAATCCATTTGGAGTCGCTGAGCCTATGGTTGGGTGGAAACAAGCACCCCTCTCAGTATTTGCATCAAACCCGATGTTTTTCTGATAAGTGTTATATCTTGTATCTCGAATATAAGTATTTTGGCATGTATGCTCATGGTTTCTGAAATTATGAATGATTTCGGTATAAGACTGTCTGTATGGTGTTTTGATTAGAAATGGTGGTTTCATGCTTATAATGGAACGACCGCATACAACTTATACATATATATATATATATATTTAATGAATAAGTGTAGTTTTCAGTTCTTCTCTCAGGAAATGGTTCCCTTATTTACCTCGTATAAGACTCTGGATAGATCCCTTCTCCCCCCTCCCCATAGGGGCATCCTTTCGGGAAAGTTTCCTCACTCTATAGAGCCAGGGTAAGTGCCTAGAAAGGATCACTGTCACATTAAAAACCTTGAGCTTACTCACTACCATTCATAGAAGCTAAAAACATCAGAGATTTTAAGAGGACCTTCCAGTTGGGTATTCAAACCTGGTGAAAGTTACCCAAGGGCTTGAAGAAGGAATTAATGGCATGGTTTTTAAATTTTGCACAGGAGAGAATGGTATTCTTAAACTTTGATATTTTGTAGTTTCAATAGCTGGGGTATCTAGGAGCGAGTCCTCTTATACTCGTGAGTCCCGAAACCCCGACCTGCGAAATCCCGAAATGACAGGGTGTGGATGAATTATGGACCTTTCAATGGTTCGGTACCCAAGATACCCTTCCTCTTTCTAAATGAATGAATGGTATCCTTTTGGAGGATCTAAGGTCTGTTACGACTGTTAAATTGGATGAAGGAACGCATGCGTTAATGCTTTGACCCCCTTTTTAACCTTGGTAAGTAGCGAAGAAATCGGAACCATCGATTCGAAGACCCATGGGAGTACCTAGACCGTCCAACTATAGAGTACACGTGGTGGCCAGTAAGTGTTTCGGATTTTCGGTGCCCGGCAGATCAGAGGGTAAGAACCCTTGTCCTCACAACTCCCAAAATCCTGACTTGGGAAATCCCGAAATGAACTTGGCCTCATATATATATATATCGGTGTTTCAAAAATTCAGTCCCCGAAAAACTCTTATGCGAGACCTCTTCTCATCGCACATCATGAAATACCGAAGTATGAAACCTCGAAAAGGTCTAGCGTGGGTAAGCCTTGGTGCTTCAGTGTTTTGGAAACCAGAAAACCCAAGGGTCAGTCTTCTCATACTCGCAAGTCCCGAAATCCTGACTTGTGAAATCCCAAAATAGTATAGTGTATTTGAGAGTTTGGTGTTTCGGAGTTTCAGCTCCCGGGAAACCCAGGTGTGATACCTCATGATTCTCGCATATCATGAAAACCTAATGGATGAAACCCCAAAATGCTAGTAGCATAGATGAGACATAGTGTTTCAGTGTTTCAGCACCCGGGATAACTAAGGGTAAGATCCTCTTGTTCTCACATAATGTGAAATCCCAAAAGGAGAAATGTCAAAATGGCTTAGCACGAATAATATTGGGTGTTTCGATGTTTTGGTACCCAAGATACCTATTGGCAAGTTCTCTTGTACTCGCCAGTCCCAAAAGCCCAGTGTGTGAAACCCCGAAACAATAATAGTACGGACGAGAGGTGGTGTTTCGATGTTTCGACACCCGATATACCTAACGGTAAGTTCCCCTGTCATTGCATATCCCGAAATTTCGATATGTGAAGGGTAGACCACCCAAAACTTGTTTTAGCTTGTTGTTGACCTTGTTAAGCGGTTAGATCCATTTCAAGTTTCGGCCCTTCGAAAGACAAGAAGAGAAAGGGAAATACATGTATCACGATTTCCCGAATCATGAAAGTCGACGAGCACCTCTCCAATAAGGCATGTGGTCATAGCCTCTGATCATATGGGTATGGATAAGGGATGGTAGGGTTTGTATTAGGTCCCATAGGGATTCGGGGAATTCTGTTCATCGGAGAAAAGATGAAAAAGGCCGAAAATCTTTGATTTCCGTAGTGGATGTGTTACATCTGCCATGTGTCCTCTTGGATATGATGATCCAGCTGTACTTTGGGTTTTGTGACTTCGTGAAATTTCACTTACTCCACACACCACTTCTCCAGACCTCTAACTCCCAGATTCTCGATCCGCTACCACATGTCTCCTTGCAGCCAATGGTTAAGATTCTCCTCACAACTTCGGCGATCCCACTTATCAACACTTCGAAATGCTCCGAACTCCGAAATGTCAAAATACTTTACTACTATCCTTCGTGAACTTTCCCCATATATGAAGGTCTGGATTGATCCCGGTCCCTCTCGAAAGGATCTTTCTATTTAACTTTGGGAAACCTTAAAGGACTCCTCCCTTTGAATATTTATCTCCACTCTGTCTCATGAACTTGTTATTCCTTGAACTTTGGCCTCCTTAGAATTCTCCTTTCAACACTTAGTCAAATTTCATCCTGTGCACGCCTTGCAACAGGTCTTCCTCTGCAACTTATCATTTTCGTGGGAAACTTTTGTTACTCCTCCTGAACTTCTTAGTCAAAAGAATGTAACATGCACTCCTTGCAGATGAACATCCTTCAAGCTATCTCCCCATAACTTTCTGAGTCAAAATGGACTCTGTCACTCACACCTTATGGACGTTATGCACTCCTTGTACACATATAAGTTTCACGTTATCTCTTCTGAGATTATGAGTTGAAAACAAACTTTGTCAATGCACTCTTTGCGGACCCTATGCACACTTTCATTTGCTTGTAGAAGAGAAACAATTGAAACTTGTCTAAATCTTCACATATTCATACATTCAACCATGTATATGCATACATAAACACAAGAATAAGAAATAACAGAGGATTGAAAATAAACAGAAAGTCTACCATTCATTCATCCAGATAGACACAACAACACCAGACATTTGGGACAATGCTCCTCTATTATATTCATTCAATTACAATATACATGTGCTCATAAAATAATTCTTAGTAGCTCTCAACTATCAGCTACAATGGCAACAACTCTCAATAAATAGAGTGCCAACAACCTCTTCTAGGCAATGACACAAAAATTTATACCAGAGGGGCTCTTCGAGCTCTTCCCTCCAACTACTCTAGAGTTATCGTATTGAATTAAAATCTATCAACTACTTAGAATTTATTACAATAAATATTTGTGACAGACGGATAAGATCGAACACATCGAATCTATACTGCACTTAGCTTCATTAAAATAAAATACATTCTTCAATTTCCTCATGAAATCTTCCATCTCCAAAACATTAAAGAGGTTCTTTAATTACAATCCTTTCAAAAGATTTGTGTGATACACCTTCTTTAAAATTTTAAAATTCACTTCAAACTGCGCTATGACGCTTAGCTTTCCTCCGCTCGTGCTTTGTTGGTGATGCTCTTACACCATACTCCTCTGGATGAAAAATTCGTGAAATCATGTTCATGATCTCCTGCACCGACCTTGCATGCTTCTAGATACCTACTTCACTTACCCAACTAACATCTTCTTTTGGGCGTCCCTTCCATTTTACCAAATATTCAAAATATGTTTTCCTCCTGGTCTTCTTACCAATTCGCTGATCTACGAGATTCTCCATCTGCAAATTCTCTACTACAGACATCTATTTTTTCCACTGAATCTCTTTCTGATCTTCTGATCCTATGGTTCCATCTCCCCTATAAGGATACATGTCTACAATATTGAATTTGGGATATATACCCACATCTTCCGACAACTCTATCTCATAAGCGTTCTCACCAAATTTTCTTAGGACTTTGCACGGTCCTATCTTCTTCAACTTCAGTTTATTATATGTTCCTCTTGGGAACCTCTCGTTCCTAAGATGTGTTATAATTTGATATCCAACTTTAAATTGAAGTTTCCTCCTATGTTTAACATCTCTGTGTTTATATTCATTGTTACTCCTCTGCAACTTCTCTTTGATCTGAATATGAAGCTCCTGCATTTCTACAGTGAAGTCTTCAGCTCTAGTTCATATGAATTAACTCTACTCCAGATATATTAAATCTGACACTCCCCTCGGATTCATTCCATACACTATCTTAAATGGACTCTTTCCAATACTTTTGTTCACTGAGTCATTGTATGCAAACTCTGCTTGTGCTAGAATGTGATCCCACTGGATATGATGTTCAGTGACCAAACTTCTCAGCAAATATACTAAACTCGGATTCACCACCTCAGTCTATACATCCATTTGAGGGTGATATGAAGAACTAAAGGAGATTTATGTTCCCATATTATTCCACAATGTTCTCCATAAATGAGCAAAAAATTTGGTATCCCTTTCTAAAAAAAAATACTTCTGGGCAACCCATGAGGCCTCATAACTTACTTGAAAAACAAGTTAGCAATGTGCGTTGCATCACTGGTCTTCTGGAATGGGATAAAGTGTTCCATCTTTGAAAATATTTCAACCACCACAAATATGGAATAACTTCCTCTTTGTGTCCTTGGAAATCCCAACAAGAAATCCATGCTTATTGCATCCCAAGGCCTCTCTGGAATAGGCAATGGTTGATACAACCCAGTATTTTGTCTCTTTCCCTTCGCATACTGGAAAATCTTACATCTGTTCACAAACTTATTTACTTCTACCCTCATACTTGGCCAATAATACGATCTGTTCAAATATGCAAATGTTTTTTCATGGCCGAAATTTTCGGCTAGACCTCCACTATTCTTTTCCTTCAGAAAATTCTCCCTCATCAAGCACTCTGGTATGCACAACTAACACCCTTTAAACATCAAACCATCTTGAATGAGATATTCATCCCACTGGCTTCTATCTTTGAGAACAGGATTCACACATTCTTCATATGCCTCCTTGGAATCTGGATCATCATGATACATTTCCTTAAGGTGTTCAAACCCCAAGGGTTTCACTTGAAATTCCTGCAGAATTAGACATCTCCTGGTCAATGCATCAACAATTTTGTTAGCATTACCAAAAATATGTTTAATGAAAAAAGTGAAATTTTGCATAAATTCTATCCATTTAGCATGTCTCTGGTTCAATTTCTCTCGTCTGGTTATGAATTGTAAATCCTGGTTATCACTATACAAAACAAACTCCTTTGGAACAAGGTAGTGTCTCCATTTCTTCAAGGCTTGAATTATGGCGTAAAACTCTTTATCATATGTGGAGTAATTTTTCTTAGTATTGTTCAACTTCTCACTGAAATATTAAATAGGTCTATTATCTTGGCTCAATATCGCTCCAATTGCAACTCCCCTCGCATCACACCTCACTTGAAATGTCTTCCCAAACTCTGGTAAGACCATAATAGATTGTTCTGTTATCTTCTCCTTCAATATATTGAAGTTATTCATAGCCTCTTTTGTCCATTTGAAATACTTATGTCTTTTCTTCACTGTATCCATCATTTGTGCACCGATCTGACTGAAATTTTTGATGAACTAACGATAGAAACTCGCCAATTCATGGAAGCTTCTCACCTCAAATATATTCCTTGGTGACGACCATTCTTTGATTGCTTTCACCTTCTCAGGATCCATATTCAATTCATTTGAAGAGATCACAAAACCCAAATAAATGAGTTGTGTCTTCATAAAAGAGGATTTCTTTAAATTGATCAGTAGCTTCTCCCACTATAGTCTCCACATCACTAATGTTAATTTCCTCAGATGCTCTTCTTCAGTTTTACTGAAGACCAGTATATCATCCAGATATACGATCACAAAATTACCAATAAAATATTTCAACACTTCATTCATCAGCCTCGTAAAATTACTTGGGGAATTTGTTAATCCAAACGACATAACAAGAAATTCATACAATACCTCATTTGTCTTGAAGGTTGTTTTCCACTCATCACCTTCTCTCATCCTTATCTAGTGATATTCAATTTTCAAATCTATCTTTGAAAAATAGTTCACTCCACTTAAACAATCCATTAGGTCATCCATCCTTGGCAATGGAAATCTGTACCTAATGGTGATCTTGTTTATGGCCCTTGAGTATGTACACATTCTCCATCCTCCATCCTTCTTCAGACTCAACACAATTGGTACTACGCATGGACTCAAGCTTTCTATGACCAAACCTTTGTCTAACAAATCATGAACTTGTATCTTTACCTCCTCATTCTCTTGAGGTCTCAATCTATATGCTGCTTTGTTTAGAAGACTCGCTCCTAGTATCAAGTCAATGTGGTGGTTGATACTTATGATAGGTGGCAATGATCTCAGCAACTCATCCACTACTATGTCAGAAAAAGTTTCCAACAACTCTTGAATTTCCTCAGGAAGATCCTCCATAGAATTACTTGTAAGGATAAATTTTGGCTTCCTTACTACATCAAACTACATCTCTTGTTCCTTCCTAATTTCCCTCAGGAGTTACTTCCCACTCATGAGAAGTATGCTCTTCCTGGCTTCTTCTTTCACTTTCTTCTCCTCAATTGGGAACACCATGTGTCTCCTACCATTCTTCTCCAAAGTATAAGTATTCTTTCTCCCATCATGAATGACATTCATGTCATACTACCATGGTCTTCCCAAAAAAACATGACATACATCCATGGGAATCACATCACACAGAATATCATCTCTATATGCCCCAATTTTAAATTCAACAAGGCATTGTTTAGTTACTATTACCTGATGACCTTTCTCCAACCATGAGACTTTATATGGACTTGGATGTGCATTCATCTCTAGCTCCAATTTCTCCACCATATTTTTGGATACTAAGTTATTAATGCTCCCACTATCAATTATCACCTTGCAAACTTTGTCTTTAGTCTTGCAAGTTGTCCTGAACAAACTATTTCTCTGCACCAAATTTTCAACTTCTGGCTCTGGATTTAAGAGGACTTTCCTTATCATAAAATATGTCCCATATTTTGAGCCTTCTTCTTCAATGTCTCACTTTTGTGCTTTTGAAATGTGAGCTTTGCCTCCTTCTTTCTTTCTCTCGGGGAATTCCCAAGAAATGTGTCATGTCTTTCCACAGGCATAACAATTTATCTCTCCTCCTCCGCCTCTTCCACTTCCTATAGGAAAAGAGTTTCTACCACCACTTTGTCTACCTCGGGAACTTCCTCCTCTTTTAGAGTGACTATGTGGTTTCTTTGCCTCACCTTTTGGCTTTGTGCCTTGTCACGGGCAATTCCCTTGCCTATGTTTAAACTTCTACCTATTCTTTCTTGATTCTTCTTTCTAGCCAACATCTCTTCTGATTTCAATGCAATATGATAATAATACTCCATTGTCCTTACTTTCATCATGTTGATTTCATCCTGGATTTCATATCTCAGGCAGTTTATATACCTGGGAACATTTTCCTCATCTCTCTCTCTTTGTACATCCCTGATGTTCAGCCTATAGAACTCCTCTGTGTACTCCTTGACTGTCATTCCTTTCTTTCTAAGGTTCTGCAATATCCTAAATAGATTTATCTGGTAGTCCTTGGGTATGAATTTATCCTTTATCTTGGCTATCATTCGATCCCATCTCTTAATCTTTTGTTTTCCCTTGCTTCTCCTGTCAGCCTACAGTTCATCCCACCACATTGTCACATGTTCTTTCAACCTGGTGATAATGTGTTTCACATTTTTATCCTCATTGACATCTTCCTAGTCGAAATACTTATCTATTTCTCGTAGCCAATCAAGAAATTCTTCAACGTCCAAATTATCTTCATACATTGGGATGTCTATCTTTGCTCTAGATCCCAACATGACAAACACTCTTAGTAAGAATTCTTTCATAGCATCCTCCACTACAGCTTCTTCAACTTCCACTTCTTCATTCTCTACATCACTGACGTCTCCAAAATCAAATTTTCTCCTTTGCATTGTTTCCATGGCATCCAACCTTGATTTGATTTCTCGCATCTCCCTTTCCATAGATCTATTTTCAACAGGAGGCTCTACACATCTAGTCAGTGGCATTGTGCTAATGTATATGATACCACTTTATTATATCAACCTACTTCTTTGTCTCGTCTCTCTACATAAATCAATTATGTGAGCTCGGATACCACTCTAATGCACAACACCCGCTTCCCTCCTAGGGATTCAACGACCTCCCGTTCTTGGATCTTCAAACTCCTCAAACTGAATCGGTTCTTTGGGCCTTCAAAAAATCATGAACAATTAATACACACACACACAGGTCCCCTTCATGTCACCTGCAATTTTAGACTACTTTCAACTCCACTCTGTGGCACTTGGCAACACTGATTTGTGAGCACTAGTCCTGCACTAGACTCTTTATCTTATGTGACCATGGGATATAACCTCGGTCCAACCCCTTCGCAAATTTGGGCTACATAAATATTGTAACCTCTTCCTTTGTTTCCTTCTGATACACTTTTCCCCGAATTCGCGGATCTTTGCCGTGTGTCCTCCTGGATTTGATGGTCCAGCTATACTTTGAGTTTCACGAATTCATGAAATTTCACTTACTCCACACACAAATTCTCTAAACCTCTAACTCACAGATTCTCTAATTCGCCACCCCATGTCTCCTCACAGCCAACGGTTAATATTAGCCTCGTGAATTGTCTACTTCAGTGATCCCACTTCTCAACACTTCAAAATGCTCTGATCTCCGAAATGTCGAAATACCTCATGGCTAGCCTCCATGCACTTTCCCCATATCTGACGGTCTGGAATAATCTCAGCCCCTCCTAGATGGATCTTTCTCGTTAACTTTGGGAAACCTTAAAGGAATCCTCCCTTTGAACATTTCTCGCCACTCGCCCTCCTAAACTTGTTCTTCCTCTAGCTTTGGCCTCCTTTGAATGATCCTTTCGACACTTAGTTGAATTTTAGCCTATGCATGCCTTGCAATAGGTCTTTCTCTGCAACTTAACCTTTCTGTGTGTTAGCACTAAGATTCACCCTCAAACTGCAAGAGGATAATCATAGTACCCATCAAAATGTTTGTGGAGGTAGGTTTATGAGTGGAGTTCAAATGGACAAAACTCAGTACCAGAATGTTTCAACACAGAAACTGGAAAATAAATGCATAGGGAAATGAGGTCCTCTTTGATTGCAGTCAGTGGTTTAATTTTAAATGTGAGCAGAGGGAAGACTTAGTGAGAAATGTGGAAAAATCTTCCATGGGCATACAACTTTCAAGCAGCTTGGTGAAGAAAAACTTAGGCACAAGAGCACTCTTGAACTAAAGTTTCAGACAACGAAATATATCATAGAAACATAATAATAAAACCTCCATTACTATGCGACCACAACAACTCATCTGGATCCTCCATGCACAAGCATTTTAGCATAAGAAGAAACAAGATAACAAAGAAACTGGCTAAAACTGGTCACATTAATATTGTAATCAAACCTACATTACAATACAATGAAAACCCTCATCTGGATCCTCCATGCACGAGTGTTTCAAAACAAATTAAACAAGATTATGAAAGAAACTGACTTATATTAATGCGAAAGTCTCAAGTCTCATACAAAACCAGAGAACAACTATGTTATCAAAATATTAAAAAATAGGGAGCTATGCTCAACCAGTTGATGACCCTAACAAAATCTTGAACTGATCTATTTATAATCAACTCAGTCCACAATTGTCGAGAGTGTGATCTGGCCATCACATTCAAAGATTTACATCTATGCAGCCTTTTGTCAGACTATGCATGTTTCCTCTTGTCAGATGCAAACCTGGTTCAGTATGGGCCTACAAGAAGAAACCATCCATTGTTGTACCTTGGGATGAAAAGATCTGTCTCGATAGCCATAATTTCCATGCTTTCTATTTATGGACTGAGATGAGGTTTTAGCTACCAGTCCCTGCTCATTAACTGAATCCTCCTCTGGATTAGAGCGTGGCTCGATGACTAGTGGGAAAACACCTCTCGCTATTAGATATAATATTATATGCACATGTGATTTTGGGGAAAAGGGAAGAGGTTTAGGCCCACATCTCTTTTGGTCCTGAAATGCACCCTCCTCCGCCACGTAGCCTCCACGCAAAACCGTGGTTAGGATTTTGGCCCACTCAAGTCCTTTTATCACCTGAGCATGTTGTGGCCCCAAAATTTTTAAGGTCATTGATATAAACAAGATCTGAGATCTGGGCGTGCTGGCTATTTTAGCGCCCTCACCAAATATTGTATCCCCCTACCAACTTTGGAATCCTTCCAACTGTGCTTAGAGATAACGCTGCATCAAACTGCATAGGGGATCTCGACCACTATAGACTGCACTTTCCCGCTCTCCTAATTTCATAGATATTACTCGTGACTATGGACAATTTTATGTGATAATATTTGGCTCCACAGGGGATGGCATGATCCCTATGAGCTGCCAAGAAGGCGCAGTTCCAAAGCCTTAGATTTTGGGTTATGGATTCACTTATTAAAACAAAAAATAAAAAGGAAGTGGTAAATACAATGGTGGAAATCCAATCATGGCTTAAGAAAAATATTTATTCAGAAAGTTCCCATTGATAGGGCCACCAAAAACTTCGGAATCCTCCAAGATATACAACTTATAGGTGTTATTTGAAAACACTTCAGAAATATTGAAAGGACCAATCCATAAGGTTTTGAATTTACCATGTTTTCCTTTGTCTTGCTTGGGGGAATCCCACTTGAGAACCAGATCTCCCAGCTGAAAATATTTCTTGCTTTTGCTCTTGTCAAAGGCTCATTTTATTTTCTACTGGTGATCCTGAGATTTATCAAGCAATTGCTCCCTAGCTTGTTGTACTTCTACCAGCTGTTGTATCCTCCTGTCCATATCACCAGATTCTCTTTGGTAGTCCTGGATGAATTTTTCCACAGGCAAGGAAATATGAACAGGGAAAATAGCCTCAACCCCATATACAAGATGAAAAGGGGAAACACCCAATGACCTCATTGTTGTAACTCTGTTAGCCCATAATGCGAATTTCAGCTTTGAGTCTTAGGCTTTATTGTTATCTTTTAACAATTTTTTCATGATATTTATGAGGCTCTTATTAGAGGACTCTGCTAAACCATTTCCCTGAGGGTAGTAAGGAGTATAATGTATTAATTTAATCCCATATAGTTCACACAAATTGATCAATGGTTCATCTTTGAAGGAGGCAACATTGGCTATAACAATCCTTCTTGGACAACTAAATCTAGACATGATATCCTCAAGAAAGATAATGATTACCTTGTGGGAGGAGCTTCTTGTAGGAATGGCTTCTATCCACTTGGTGAAATAATCAGTGGCAGTCAAAATCCACCTGCGCTGACCACTTGAGGCTGGGTGGATTTCTCCAATGAATTCAATACCCCACTGTTGAAAAGGTACAGAAACCACCACAGTTTTAAGAGGAAAAAATTTGAGTTGTTTCTTTCCATAAATCTTTTGGCATTTGATACAAACTCTAATATTTGCACAAACATAAGTAAAAAGGTTGGGCCAAAAGTACCCATCTCTGAGAATCTTATAAGTTGTGGTCCTCCATAAATGATGCCCCCCACATAAGATTTCATGAAAATTAGTCATAGTTTTTTGGGCCTCCTGTGGGTCTAGATATCTTAACAGAACTCCCAGAGGATCCTCCAAATACAAAACCTGATCAATGAGACAATATTTGATTTATTTGAGTTTCAAAGCTCTTACCTTGTTTTTGTCCAAACCATCAGGTGGATTCAAATTCTACAGAAAAATATATGATGTCTTTATACCAGATGCATTATTTCAAATTGAGATTGACATGAGAGTCTTTATCAACAATATCAGCTTGCTGATTTTCTGGTTTATGTTCATGAAATTAACCCGTAGAGCCTTGCAATTTGATTCAGCCAGCAACCTGGCCAAACCTTGGCCTTTTATCAATTTAGTGGTCTTCATTTCAAGTTCAAATTCCAGCATTTTAGCAATCCATTTTCTTCTCTTCCCATCTATGTTAGGATGGATCAATATCTCTTTCACTGGGGCTGAGGGGACATATGCAACAATCCTTGAATGCAGAACATAGATTTTGAAATATTTGAGGGATTTGACCAAATCATATGCGTTCTTCTCCATGATATCATATCTCATTTTTGCGTCCCTCAAGGCTCTGTTGAAAAAGTAAATAGGGTGCTCTAACCCCTCTGTATTTTTCTGTAGCAAAACAATAGCCAATGTATTAGATAAGTCAAAAGAAAATATCAGAAGATCCTCAGAATAGTCAGGGATGATGAGCACAAGTGCTTCAGTCAAATCCCTTTTCATTTGGCCGAAATAATTTATGTACTCAACAGTCCATTTCACCTTGCTTCATTTTCTAAGCATGGTTTTAATGTGATTAACCAACTCAGTGAAATTAGAGATGAACCTTCTTAGAAAATTTATTTTTCCCAAGAAATACTAAACCTCTTTCTTGGATCTGGGAAAATATAAGGACTAGATGGCCTCTACTCTGCTTGGATCAATTCTTACCCCTTCTGCTGACATAATATGCCCCAATAATTTTCCCTCCTTCATAACAAACAAATATTTCTTAGAATTGAGGGACAAACCAAACCTTCTTCACTTCAGGAAGACCTTCATAAAATTATGACAATGCTCTTTTTCAAAATTTGAGAACACTGTAATGTCATCCATATAGATGACTACAAGTTTGTCTTTCTCCCCAATGAAGGTGATGTCCATGGCTCACTGGAAGGTTTCTCCTACATTCATCAATCCAAAGGTCATTTTACCATACATGAATGTGCCCCAAAGAGTAGTGAAGGTTGTCTTCTCTCTGTCTTTAGGAATGACAAAGATCTGATTGTATACAAAGAATCCATCAATCATAGACATCCTAGATGAACCCGTCACTCTCTACAAAATGTGCTCCATCTTTGGCAAGGGGTAGTTATCATTTTTGGAGCTCCTGTTCAAATTCCCAAAATCAACACATAACCTGATTTCCCCATTTTTCCTCCTCACAGGAACCAAGTTAGCCACCCATTATGAATATCGCAAAGGGATGATGATCTGGGAATCTGACATCTTTTTCACTTAATTTTCCATAATAGGAAGCAACATGGGATTTATCTATCTGAGTAATTTCCTAAAAGGTTTGGTCTCTTCTTTCAAAGGGATCTTATGTTCAAGGATGTTGGTGTCATATGTTATCAAATATTCATATTTCTAGGAAAACACATCAACAAACTCCTTCAAAAGATTGACATACTCATCGCTTTTCTCCTTTGACAAACTGCTAGACAATTTGACATATTTTGGATCTTCGTTTGTTCCTAAATTGCATTCAGTCACATCAACATCTTCAGTTGAACTTTTAATCTTTACAACAACATCATTTCTATCAAAAAATCTCTCCAAGGGGACAATTCCTTTTGGAATATGGTTACTGGGTAACTGAGCAATATGATGGTCATCAATTTTACTCAGAAAAACAACAGCATGAGGACTTTCCTCAGTATCTTGATCTTGATCAATCTGTAAAGAAGAGAATTACTCCACAGTCTCAAGAAAAAATTTAATCTCAAGATCATCCTCAAAAACCTTCCAATATTTGGCATTGTCAATCATAGAGTATTTTTATTTTACTTCCACCTCGTACTTGAGTTTGGGCGGAAAAGGAACCCTGAACTTACTTGTTGAAACAACAAATAAATATGCCATGATTTTCTCCTCTCTTGGAACAAATGAGATATTAAAATCCTAGAAGAAACTATCAACAAGATCAAAGACTTCATTTCTATAGGCCGTTAACCCGGGGTTGTTATCCTGATACCAATTTCTGACTTGATGAATAATCAACTCAGCATATCCAAATACTGATAGCTCATCAATATTCATGTCTTTGGAAGCTCTCAAACCCAAAATAATAGCCTCATATTCTGCCACATTGTTTGTTGCTTCAAATAAAAGCTTGTAAGATAGAGATATTGTCTCATGGGTAGGGAAAATGAAGACTACCCCAACACCAACACTCTCCCTAGAAGAGGCTCCATAAAAAAACATCTTCCAAACAGAGGTATTGGGAGGAGGATTTTCATAGGAGGCAATAGGTTGATTTCTGATTTCAATAGGTGTTTGAGGAGCATCAGTGAGTTGTAGCATACTGGTTCCTAAATCAGTATCAACTGCAAAAATGGGGTGGTTGGTAAGTTTTTCTTCATCATTGATAATTTAAGCAAGTTTTGCTTCCCTACAAATCCTTCTATGTTCTCCCCAAAAAACATGAATGGTGGCATATGAAAATCCATCTTTAAAGTTCCCCCTAGTCTTTTGATCCAATATCTAGACAAGAGCATCCCAAACTTAGGGGGGACATCAGCCACCACAATATCCATGACCACACTTTTCATTGGCAACTGGAATAGGGAAACAACCAGGTCCTTGATAACCCCAAGACACTTTACATTCCTGGAATAAAATGACTACAAGTCATGGTAGGTTTTTGTAACTTCCAACCCAAGATCATCCATGATAGTCTTATGAATGAGGTTGTGAGATGCCCCTGAATCCATCAAGAATTTGTGCAAAACTTTATCATGAATTTTTAATGAGGTATAGAAAGGAGGAGAGGAGTCATAATTATCCTCCACGAAAGGTCCCATTATGACAGTTGTTTTTTTCATCTTGGAGGTTGAATGAGCCTGTGGGATGAGATGAAGGTTCAAGATGCAAAATTATGGAGAGGTTTCTTTTGAAATCCTCATTCTTAACTAGCTCTAAAAAATGTATAGGGATTTTAATCTTTTGAATCTCATTCTCAAAGATAAAAGAGGAGTGAGGCTTCAAAATCTCCTTAACTTTTGGGGTAGGCATCTTAACCACATCCTGGGTTTTTTTTGTCTATTTTTTTTTTGTTTCTATCTACCACACTCTTAACAAGATGCTTAGTTCTAGTAGGTTGATCAAGGATGTCAGGATTTCCCTCTTTCTTATTGGACCTTAGGTTGTATCTATTTGGATGGCCACTGATTCTTTCCCCTTTGCTCAGCTCATTTAGTTGGCTTCCTTTGAGAGCATATTCATATGCAGATTGAGTTAAAGGAGGGAATTAAGAGGTGTCACCAAGACAATGGATTTTAGGATCATCATCTTCTTCCTATCCTTCTTCATCGGTAACAAGGTTATTTTGGAGAGGGGATTGGATTTTTTTATCATCCCTATCCCTATTTCTTTGATCTCTTTGGATGATCTGAGGGGCATTATTTGGTCTTCTGAAATTACCCCTATTATCAGCACTCTATGGGTTTCTATAGCTCTGCCTTCCTTCAAATTTCAATTTATCCATTTCAGCAGAAAGTGATTTCACCAATTTTGTCAACTCATCCACTTGAGGGTGGCCAACAAAGGAATCATAGGTTGAAGCTTCAGACCTACCTCTCCTTATGTCTCTATTATATTTACTCCTAAGCTTGTCAGCTGGAAATATATTAGACTCTACTTGAAGGGTTGCATCTTGCATATGAGCTAAAGAGGTAGCTCTTCTTTCTCTCAACAGGAGGAAAAACTTAGGGTCACCAGCACTGGCATAAGTAATCTTAGCAGAGGTTTTTGTAGGATTTTTTTTCAGTAGGAATATTATTGTACATCTTATTAAATCTTTTTGAGAAGTCTGAAACAAATTCCCCCTCTTCTCTCTTAAGTGACCCAAAGTCTGTAATATAATAAAGGAAATATTTTTTACCCCCCCAATGTATTAAGAATTAATCATCCAGAGCCTAAATCCCATCAATAGATCTAGGAGTTAAGCCCCTAAACCATTTACTAGCCTCACCATCAAGGCTCTATACAAAAACTCTCATCCACACATATTCAATTTCAATGTTATGATTACCTGCATAACTATAAAAAGTTGAAAGGTGCTCTTTTGTAGTTATGTCTTCCTCCTCTGTGAACTTGGGAACGTACTTAAGGTAGTCTCCAGTTGGGAGAGCATTCATAGGTTGAGTTAAAACAAGAGGGGCATATCTAGTAGCCACTATGGCATCCATTATGTTTCTAGGAGGATTACCACCTGCCATTGGGATGTGAATTGTAGGAGAACCAGGGGGACATGGAGTTTGGACCGATAGGAATGGAGTTGTGCTTCTAGGGGGAAAGGGAAATAGTTGAGTGTTGCAGGAGAATAATATGGAGTTCAAAGGAAAAGAATTGTCCCCCTCTTTAGATAAAAAAACTTTGATAGGAGGAGGAGTAGGAAAACCCAAAGTGGGAAAATATTCTAAGCTCCTAGGTCTAAACCACTTAACAATATCAAGGGAAACAGGGGTGTCGAAAATTTATCCTTCCAAATGAAGAATAGAAGGGGGGAGTTCAACAAGAAATCATTCAAAATTTAAACTTCTGGAAACTCCAACAAATGGTATAAAAGGAGAATTAGATGCAACTACTGGAGTTTTAAAAGAAGAATCATGTAAATTACCAGAATCACCTAGTACAATAGTTGAAATCCCTTCTTGAGAGGTCTTTCCTTTCTTGATAATATTTTTTGGGCCAACTTCAAGTGTTTCCAGAGGCATCTATGGAGTAGACCTTGTGTGTATCCCTTTGGGAGAAACAACTGTAATAGTGGATTTGCCAGGTGCAAGTTGCAATCTTCAAGGTACTGATTTCTAATGCACCTTCAAAATCAAAATTTATTTGTCATTCAATCCAAGGGAAATTTATTCAATCTGTTCCCCGGAAATGGTGCCAATAATTTTAGCATTGATATTCACCCTCAGACAACAAGAGGATAAGACCAGTACCCATAAAAATGTTTGTAGAGGTAGGTTTATGAGTGGAGGTCAAATGGAAAAAACTTAGTACATGAATGTTTCAACACAGAAACTGGACAAGCAATGCATACGGAAATGAGGTCCTCGTTAACTCCAGTCAGTGGTTTAAGGTTAAATATGACCAGAGAGAAGACTTAGTGATAAAGGTGGACAAGTCTGCCATGGGCATCCGACTTTCAAGCAGCTTGGTGAAGAAAAAATTAGGCACAAGAGCACTCTTGAACTTAAGTTTCAGACACTGAAATATATCACAACAACATAATAATCAAGCCTCCATTACTATGCGATCACAACAACTTGTCTAGATTCTCCATGCATGAGCATTTCGGCATAAGAAGAAACAAGATAACAAATAAGTTGACTAAACCTGGTCACAGTAATACTGTAATAAAACCTACATTACAATACAACTACAACCCTCGTCTATATCCTCCATGCATCAGTGCTTCAACACAGATTAAACAAGATGATGAAAGAAACTGATTTCTATTAATGTGAAAGTATCAAGTCTCATACAAAACCAGAGAACAACTCTGTTATCAAAATACTACAAAATAGGGAGCTCTGCTCAACTAGTTGACGACCATAACAAAATCTTGAACTGATTTATTTATAATCGGCTCAGTTCACAACTGCCAGGAGTGTGATATGGCCATCGCATTCAAAGATTTACGTCTATGAATCCTTTTGTCAGACTCTGCATGTTTCCTCTTGTTAGATGCAAACCCGGTTCAGTATAGGCCTGGAAGAAGAAACCATCCATTGTTGTACCTTGGGTTGACAACTCTGTTTCCTTAGCCATAATTTCCATGCTTTCTATTTATGGAATGAGTTTAGGTTTTAGCTACTAGTCCCTGCTCATTAAATGAATCCTCCTTGGGATTGGAGTGTGATTATAAACTAGCGGGTGACCACCTGTCGCTGTCAGACACAATATTATATGCACACATGATTTCGGGGCCGCGGGAAGAGGTTTAGGTCCACATTTGTTAAGGTCCTAACCCGCACATAGGTAGATCAATGTATTCGGATGTAATAAAGGTCAATATTAATAAGACCTTTCAATAAAATAGAATAAGGTGGATGTAAGAAGACCTAATAGAAGCTTCTGCTTCTAGAAGGATATTCCTCTAGATGCTTCTCTTAATAGACACATTTAGTATAAGTAAGGGTCGAGGGTATGAAAACCCTAGCTTGGAGATTATTGTAACAGAGCGCTGCTCTACTGGAGGTTGCCCCCTCGAAGAGGCCTGTGAACATTGCTATCTAAATCAAAGTGCTATTTCTGTTGCTATTGCGTATATCATTTCTGTGTATTGTGAAGATTATGATGGATATTTTACTGTCATTCTGTTATTTCTAGCATTTCATTTCTATTCTGCATATTTTATATATCTGGTATGTTGCAAGTGGTATCAGAGCACTTTCCTTGGCAGAAATTGTGGGTATTTTTTTTCAGGGTAGAGACGTATTCCGACATCTTTAAGCCACAAAGATCTGTCATTACGTGCATAACCCCGCGGTTGAGGGATTCATACACGCAGGAAATGAAAGTGGTTCTTAAGCGCACATCTGTTGGCCACCCTTGTAACCCCTGTTGGTACCCCTTCGAGTGGTAGCACATCAGACAACACCTGTTTACGGATCGGCCTAGATTTCCTGAAGCCCTCTTTAGATAAACCTATCGGCCGTCGGACTGCTATAGTGTCACCGAGAACAACACTCGGGAAGATACTCTCTAGTACCTGGGTAGTCGGGTAGTACGGCTAAGGGTACGGTCTAGAATTGTCTGGCTAAAGTGCAGTCTATCCTCATAGTTAATTGCCACGAGATATTGGGCGATATCTTGTTGGACCCCCTGCATTATATATCAGGGAGGCTATAGCCGCAGGGAAAACCCTTTTACGTAGAACCCTTGAATACCTAACCAAAAACAGATGTGTATTTACTTGGCAACATAAACAAATTAAACCGGTGAGATCTATTGATGTGCATTTGTGTTTGTGTTGCTAAGTAAATACACATTTTTTTCTTGTTAAGAATTTGGGCATTTGGTCACTGCAACATTTATTTAGATTGGAGTATAACTCTGCATGTGTAGAAAAAAAAAAGTCTGGGAATGTTTTCCCCATTATTTGAGACCTATTCCATTAGACTCCATCTCTTCCCCTTGTCACATTCATCCTTTCATATCATTTTTTAGGCAAAAAAGTGTTCGACTGGCTCCCATTTTTCACCATTATTTAAAGGACCTATTCCATTAGACTCATCTCTTCCCCTTGTCCTGATCATCCATATCATTTTTTTGACCAAAATATTCTGACCACCCGCTCCCTTCAGTTCACCCATCCTCATGGCCCATGCACATAGCCAAGAACACAGTCACAAGCCTCAACACCTTGGAATTTGGTTTCCTTAAGACCCATAAATAAGTGCAACAACTTCGGTGCTACTATTGCCTCCATTGATGCCTCCATAGAAATGCATCTTTCAATGTAACCATCACCGATCCGCCATAAATTGGCGGAGATCAAAACAAGGGCAAGCATCACCATTGTATCCAATCGCACCAAACTCAAAATCCCTCTCGATGACTCTTTTCTGATGCACATAAAATTTGAAGGTGAAACTTCCATCCCCATTCCTTTCAACCCGTCACTTTCAAAGGGACTGGAGGCCCTTCCGGGTGGATGTAACCAAATTTGATGGCTCGGACCCCACTAGTTTAGATTACACAAATGGAACATTATTTCTCTCTCTACAACATTACATATGACTTGGACAAACTCGGTATGGTGTTCTCCATCTAGATCAAAACGATGTGATGGTGGCAATGGAGAAAAAGCCGTCAAGGGTATATTGCTTGGACCCAATTTGTTTGTTGAGCTTTATGAGATGCTTTATTATGACACCAACCATTTTGGGCCATTTGACAAAATTGAAGCAATCAGGTACGGTCGAAGACTTCTGCTTCATTTAGCGTCGGCCTTTTCAGACGAGGGCATGGCTGATGCTCTTTGAAGTGTTTTATCGGTGGCCTCAAGAGGAGGGAGATTGAATTTTATGTCCTCATGGCTCGACCTACGACTTAGGTGGAGGCTACCAAAAGCTAAAGAAACACAACAAATTGTTTCCTCTCAAAAGCGTAAGCCTTCGCATCGCCCTAAACCGGTAAACCCCACCACTCCCTCCGGCCCCATTAAAATTCAAAATTGACCGGGGTTGAAATGGCTGAACGCCAACTCAAGGCCTATGTTATAATTGTGATGACAAATATTTCCCAGGCCATAAATGTAAGGAACAAAATCTCTTTATGGCCATCTCTGAGGAATATTAGGAAGAATATGTTGACAACACCCCTCTGCCAGAGTCACTAGAAATTTCTGAAATAAACCACTCCCTCCGACCCTCGAAGTGGAACCAATCATCTCCACTCAATTCTCGTTAATTCTTCTCCCCAAACCTCAAGCTAATCGGTTAGATCGCAAGCACCCGAAAGGTCATCATCTTGGTTGATAGTGGCAGCACCCACAATTTTATTCATCACGCATTGCCCAAGAAACCCATTTGCTACATCCCATCTTTGTCAATAATTTCCAAATCATGATTGCCAATGGTGGTTCTATGAAATGTGGCGAGCGTTGTGAAAATGTGTCTCAAATAAGGTGACTACAACCTCAAATCCCATATGTTTGCTATTGACATAGGCGGTTGCGACATTGTGTTTGGCAGTGTTGAATGGCTACAAACCTTAGGTCCATTCTCATGGATTTTTGAACTTAACCATGCAATTTGACCAAAGGAGTCCTAAACATAAATTTCAAGGCATCACTATGGGTTCTCCTAAAATCATCAGATCTCATCGCATGGAAAATTTGCTCAGAAGGTCATTCGGTGTCACCAGCCCAACTCCATCACCTACAAACCGGATCACAGGTGCCCCAAGACCTCCAAGCCCTCCTTTCTAAACATCCAAAGCAGTCTTTTCCACTCCCCAAGGACTCCCTCTTCCCGTGGTGTCCATGATCCTCCCATTCCCTTACTTGTCGGGAAGCCCTTCCCCAAATATCGTCATATAAGCCACCCCTTTGCACAAAAGTGAGCATACTTGAAAAATTTATGAACTCCTTACTTCGAGGTCATCCCGTCCCTAGTATGAGCCCTTACTCCTCTCCGGTCTTCATGGTAATGAAGAAACAAGTCTCTTGGAGAATGTGTCTGACCGGTGCTCTCATAAAACTAACCATCAAAGACAAATTTCCCATTCTGTCATTGATGACCTCCTGGATGACCAAAAACTCGTAGTGGCCCAATTCTTCACCAAACTTGATCTTAAATGGGTCTATCACCAGATACGTATGAAAAGAGTCCGACATTCCCACAAGATGGCCTTTCTCACTCCATGAAGACCCTCTGATTTTTGGTCATGCCTTTTGGTTTATTTAATGCCCCCCTCCACCTTTCGAGCCTCATGAACCATGTCTTAGCCCTTTTTTCTCCATCATTTTGTCTTAGTTTTTCTTTGATGATATCCTCATATATAGCAAGACGTGGAAAAACCTCTTACTCATGAGGATCAAGTTCTCAACCTACTCTCGCAACATCAGCTTTTTCTGAAACAGTCCAAATGTTCTTTTTGGTGCATCGAACTAGAATACTTGGGACAATGCAATTTGGGAAAGGATGAAGCGTCGAGAAGGTTTGAAAAGATTGAAGCTATGAAAGAGCTGATGCGCAAAGACTCTCAAATATTGCGTGGATTTTGGGCCTCACATGGTATTATCGCCAAGTTAAGATTTAAGAACTATGGAAAGATTCCAACCCCTCCTCTCATGACTCTCCTCAAAAGAACTCTTTCGCGGACCCTAGCGGTTGCTCAAGTTTTCCAAACCTTGAAGATGGCCATGTGCCATTCGATTCACGGCCCTTCGACTTCACAAAAGACATTTGTGTTGTAATGCGACGCCTCGAGGGGAAAGGAATTGGCGTTGTCATATGCAAGAGGGTGACCTTTGGCCTTCACTGGCAAACAACTATCACGAAAGAATCTGGGCAAACCAGTTTATGAAAAAGAAATGTTGGTGATTACGCATGCCATTGAATTATGTGGTGTCCATATCTCTTAGGGCAACGATTCCCAAATTAGACCGACCATCAAAGCCTCAAGTACTTTTCGGGGAACAACATTTCCTCCCTGGAGCAACAAAATGGGTCACTAAGCTCTTTGGATATGATTATGAGATCATTTACAAGGACAAAGACAATGTAGTGGTGGATTCACCTTTGTCCTGGAAGTATGAAGATGAAGGATCGCTTTTTTTCTCTTTCCTTCATTGTACTGATTGGTTGCAAGATGTGCACCGGAATGGCTTCAAGACCCCAAAGTTGCTTAATTGATATGGCTATGAGAACAAGGCTTTCGAGCTCCCCGAGGTACTCCACGGCTCCGAGGATGAGCTTCGATACAAAGGCAGCTTGTATTTAAGTAAATAATCAAGCTTAAATCCGAGGGTACTTCGAGCTTCATGCACTACATGCAATGGGGCACTCGGAGTTCCGCAAAACCTATGACGAGTCAAACATTCTTTTTTTTTTTTTTTTTTTTTTTTTTTTTTTTGTAATTTTTTTGTTGAATGTGAGGTATGTCAGCGCAACAAAGGGAGAAACAATCAAATCTCCGAGCATCCCTCAGCGCTTCCGATTCCCCTACTATTTGGAAGGATATCTCTATGGACTTTATTGAGGGCTTACCCCAAATCGGGGAATAAATGAGTCATAATGGTGGTGGTGGATCACCTTTCAAGTATGCTCATTTTGTGCTCTTCACCACCCATTACTGCATCCGCGGTGGCTCAAATTTTTCATGGATCGGGTCTTCGGCTTCATGGCATGCCAAACTCTATTGTTTCTGATCGAGGACCCAACTTTCATAAGAAATTTTGGCAAAACTGTTTAAGCTACAAGGCGCAAAATTGCATCTGGGTCGTACTTATCATCCATGTGACGTGATATGGTCAAACGGAAGTTGTCAACAGTGTTTGGAAACATATCGAGGTGCTTTGCCTCTAAAAAACACCGATGGGCTCAATAGTTTACCCTAAAACCGAATGGTGGTACAACACTACATACCATACAACCACTAAAAGCATGACTCCTTTTGAAGCGGTGTGAATTGAGAAGCCACCTTCGGTTCTCTCATACTTGCCGGGTACCTGAAGGTCGAGGCAGTTGACCAAACACTTACAATCGAGAAATTATATCAACCCGATACCCTTAAAGAACGGTCATGGCCGAGAATAGAATGAAGTAGCGGATCAAGGTCACTCTGAGCGTCAATTTACCGAAGGGGATCAAGTGTTCGTGCAACCATATAAACTTCCTCAAGGTTGGCGGTGTCAGAAGCTAGCACCCAAAATTTTATGGCCCTTACAAAGTCCTAAAGCGTGTGGGACAAGTCTCCACTTATCAGTTAGCTCTGCCCAGCCGATTGAAGCTACATCCTATTTTCATGTTTCATGTTTGAAGAAAGGTGAAATTTGGACCGAGGTGCCAACGAAGCTACATCCTATTTTTCATGTTTCATGTTTGAAGAAGGTGATTGGAACCAGGTGCCAAATTCAAACCAACCTTCCAGAATTAGCTGAAGAAGGATCCATTTGGCGACAACCAAAAGCCGTTTTGGACCAGCGGGAGCGTCGCCTGCGTCAGAGAACCATCAAGGAAGTGCTAGTATAGTGGAAAGATATGACTCCAGCCGATGCCACTTGGGAACCAGCTACCATTCTGTAGCAGTTTCCACATCTCAAGCCTTGAGGACAAGGTTGTTTTTAAGGGGACGGACATGTTAAGGTCCTAACCCACACATAGGTAGATCAATGTATTTGGAGGTAATAAAGGTCAATATTAATAAGACCTTTCAATAAAATAGAATAAGGGGGATGTAAGAAGACCTAATAGAAGCTTCCGCTTCTAGAAGGATATTCCTCTAGATGCTTCTCTTAATAGACACATTTAGTATAAGTAAGGGTGGAGGGTATGAAAACCCTAGCTTGGAGATTATTGTAATAGAGCGCTGCTCTACTGGAGGTTGCCCCCTCGAAGAGGCCTGTGAACATTGCTATCTGAATCAAAGTGCTATTTCTGTTGCTATTGCGTATATCATTTCTATGTATTGTGAAGATTATGCTGGATATTTTACTGTCATTCTGTTATTTCTAGCATTTCATTTCTATTCTGCATATTTTATATATCTAGTATCTTGCAACATCACTTTCGGGCCCGAAATGCACCCTCCTCCACCATGTAGCCTCTCCGGAAAATTGTGGTTAGGATTTCAGCCCACTCAAGGCCTTTTATCAGCTGAGCATGTTGTGGCCCCGAAATGATTTGATTTTATTGATCTAAACGGGATCTGAGATCTGGGCACGTCGACTATTTTAGCGCCCCCGCCAAATATTTTATCCGCCTGCCAAATTTGGAACCCTTCCAATTGCGCTTGGAGGTAGCACTACATCAAACTGCATAGGGGATCATGACTGCTGCAGACTACAATTTCTCGCTCGCATGAGTTCATAGATGTTACTCGTGACTATGGAAAATTTTATGTGATAACACTATGGGCAACTTCTGCTACTCCTCTTGACCTTTTGAGTCAAAATACTCTATCACGCACTCCTTGCAGATGAACTTCCTTTAAGATATCTCCCTAGACCTTTTTGAGTAAAAATGGAATCTGTCACACACCTTGCAAACTTTATGCACTCCTTGCACACATATAAGTTTCACATTATCTCTTCTTGGATTACGAGTCGAAAATAGACTCTGTCAATGCACTCTTTATGGACCCTATGCACACTTGCACTTGCTTGTAGAAGAGAAGCAATTGAAACTTTTCTAAATATTCATAGATTCATACATTCAACCATGTAGATGCATTCATAAACACAAGAACAAGAAATAACAAAGAATTGAAAATAAACAAAAATTATACCATTCATTCATCCAGATAGACACAACAACACTAGACATTTAGGACAATTCTCATACATTTTGGACAATTCCTCTGTTATATTCATTCAACTGGAATATACATGTATTCATAAACTGCTTCTTAGTAGCTCTCAACTCTCAGCTACAATGGAAACAACTCTCAATAACTAGAGTGAAAACAACCTCTTATGGAAAATGATACAAACATTTATACAAGAGGGGCTCTTCGAGCTCTTCCCTCCAACTACTCTAGAGCTATCCTATCGAATTAAAAGATATCAATTACTTAGAATTTATTACAATAAATATATGTGACAGACAAATAAGATCGAACACATTGAATATGTACTTCATTTAGCTTCATTAAAAGAAAATACATTCTTCGATGCCCTCATGAAATCATCTAGCTCCAAAACATTAAAGAGGTTCTTTAATTACAAACCTTTAAAAAGATTTGCGTGATATACCTTCTTTAAAAATTTTAAATTCACTTCAAAATGTGCATTGATGCTTATTTTTCCTTTGATCGTGATTTGTTGGCGATGCTCCTGCATCATGAGACAAGGATATAAATAAGTAGTACTTAGGCGATATAGAAGAGAGAGACAAAGTGGGGCGGATATAAAGACATACACAAAGGAAGATAGAGTTGTAAGTATTGTATGAGTCATTAAGCTGGTGAGCTAGGGAAGGAGTGAGATAATCGATCCCGAGGGTTAGATCGTAGGCTGAGGAGCCTGGTGCAATCTAGTCAGCCTCACAGGGATTGAGGAGGCCATCGAAAAAGGGTATTCCACATGAATTAACTAGGTATAACAATCATTGTTATACCTAAGAATTTATTCCACATGCATGAATAGAATGATTGTTATAATTAGATGCAGATTGAATGAATAAATATTACAGAGTACAACTGCATATCTCTGCACATTTCTAGGTTGCAAACACCTGAGTATTGCATCCACCCATAGAGATATCTCGGGTGAGACTGCACAGTACACTCGGTGTGTTGTGTTCCTTATGGTCTACTAGAGGAACCGATAGTTTTAAAGGGATTTTGTTGGGAGCTTATCAAATATGAACCAGGGTCAATCTATGATGTTAAGGTAGGATCAAAATAAAACATAAAGAATCCTCAATACCAATAGAAGAGTAGAAATCCAACATGTTGTTTTCACTAAGTTTTGAGAAGTTTGAATTTTGTCCCTTTCTCTTTCTGTTGACGCGATTATGAGCATCCTGAGTTGCTTCTGTGAGTTCTGAGTTGTTCTTAGCCTTCTCTGTATCCTTTTTGGAGCATGCCTTCCCACTAAGAGATTTTTGGACCACCAAAAGCTTTAATCAATCAACAGATAAGTGAGGTAAGAGTCCCCTCACTTTGTCCTTCTCAATCCACTTTTCCTTGCTTAGATGTGTTCCCTTTAAGCCTACTCGAAGATAATCAATATCACCCCTGCATGAAGTCCTCATCCTTCTATCCAGGATGATGTCTTCCTATAACTCATTCAAGTACTCGGGAGAAAACTCATCAACTAAAGGTATTGAAACTTCCTCATCCTGATCCATGATCATAGGAGGATAAAAAATGTTCAAGTTCTCTACGTTTACAACTGAGTAAATCTACATATAAGGTGGAATATCTAGAAGAAAATAATTGGTACCACTTTTCTCCAAGATAGTGAAGGGTCGATAAAAAATGGGCTTGAGTTTCTTGCCTTCACCCTTCAATATATCCTTGTTGATGTGAAGCCATACCCAGTCTCCAACCTGGAACTGATGATTAACCTTGTGCTTTTCATGCCGAGCTCTATATTATGCTTGAATTTTCTCCAATTGTTCCATGACTTCCTGGTGCACCTGATGGATCCTCTAGATGAAATTTTGGGCTGTGCCCTTTGTTCTTTCTTCATTTACATCGATATCTCTCCCATAAATCAATTCCAAGGGAACCTTGGGTAGGTACTCGAAACATGTCGCAAAAGGTGAACTCTGAGTGGAGGAATGTAAGGCTCGGTTTTAAGCATGCTATACATAGGGTATTTTTTCATCCCATAAATTGGGATGTTTGTTGCAGTAGCCTCGAAGAAAAAGTACCATTATTCAGTTTACCACCTCTTTTTTTTCGTCGGTCTATGGATTTAAAGTAGTGCTATTCTTCAATTTGGTGTCCATCATTCTCCACAAGCTTGTCAAAAAATCCCCAAGGACTCGAGTATCTTGATCTGACATAATGGATGTGGGTAACCCAAAGTGAACCCAAACATACTGAAAGAAGAGATTAATAGTTTGCTCAACAATGATCTTCTTTCTACATGGAATCAAGATACACATCTTGTTGAACCTATCCACTACAACATATAAATAGTCATGACCCCCTTTTGACATTGGTAAACCCCCTATAAATCCATGGAGATACTTTGCAATGGATGGGATGGAACAAGAAGTGGTGAGTATAGCCCCAGTTTTCTATTAGTGGCTTACAAGTAGAACACATCACACACCCCTTTACATATTTAGTTACAATTTCTTTCATATAAGGCCAGTAACAAAACCTCTACAAATGAGCCATTGTTTTTCCTACCCCAAAATTCCAAGACACAAGAGAAGTTTGATCTCCTCGTATTACATGGACTCATTCACTTGTAGGAATACATAGCTTTCCAAGATGGTAGAGTAGTTTTCCCTACAGGAAATAGTTCTCTACTTGTGCACCATGGGTTAGCTTCTCATATAATTCTTTAAGATCTTCATCAATGGCATATTGTTCCATATAGCTATCATGATATAAAGAAGTATTTTTCAAAATAATAGAAGAAACAATAGGAGGTCTAGAAAGCATATTGGCTACCTTGTTACTTGTACCCTTTTTGTACTTGATTACCAAATGAAATTGTTGTAGAAAACCCATCCATCTGTAGAGTTGAGATTGTTGCAGTTTGGTCTGTGCTTGGAGGTACTGTAAGGTTTGTTGATCTGTATGCATGATTTTTTCCTTCCCTAACAAGTAGTGCTTCCATTTCTTTACGCTTTGAACTAATGCATACAACACTTTATCATATGTAGGATAGTTAACAGTAGCTTGGTTATAATTTTTAGAGTGGTAACATATAGGATTACGATATTGCATCAAAACTGCACCCATGGTGTATCCGCTGGAATCTTTCTCGATCTCAAAACACTGTTGAATATGTGGAAGTGCTAATAATAGTGCGGTATTGATCTTGTCCTTCAAAGTGTCGAAAGATTTATGTTGCTTTCCTTCCCACTAAAAAGAATTCTTCATACTAGTTAAGCCATGCAAATGATTTTCTATAAAGGATAAATTTGAAATGAAGCTCCTCCAATACTGGACTACACCTAAAAAGCTTCGGACCTCGGCTACATTTTTTGGCTCAGGCCAGTTTACAATTACATCAATTTTGGAAGGATCAATTTTTAATTGTCCTCCTCCTACAATATGACCTAAGTATACAAGTGCAGTCTTGCCAAATTCACATTTAGACAATTTTACATACAACTTTTCCCTTTGCAAAGTATCCTATACTTTATTTACATGCCTCACATGTTCATACCAAGTCCCTCTAAAAATAAGAATTTCATTTAAATATAAAATCACAAAGTCATCTAGGAAATGCCTGAATACATCATTCATCGTAGACATGAAATTTATCGAAGCATTACAAAGCCCAAACAACATAACTAACCACTCAAACAATCCTTGTTTGGTTTTAAAGGCATTTTTCCATGCATCCTGTTCTGCGACCCTGATTTGATGGTATCCATTGCACAAATCCAACTTAGTGAAATAAACAACATTATTTAATTGATCAAGTAAATCATCTATACGAGGAAGAGGGTATCGATTTTTCACCTTGATTTTATTTAAGGCCTGGTAATCGACACACATTCTCCATGTTCCATCTTTCTTTGGAACCATCACAATCATAGAACCAGAAGAAGATGAACTGGGTTTCATGACCCCTTGATCCAATAAGCTATGTACCTGCTTCTTGATCTCTATCACTTCCACAACTGACATCCTATAAATGCCCACATTAGGAAGAGGAGAATCCTATTGTAGATGTATCTCATGTTGGATTTCCCTCTTAGGAGGTAACCCATATGGTTCCTAGAAAATATCATCATACTTAGAAACAATATCAACTAATTCCTTCTTATGGGAAGGATCACATCCTTGGAAATCATCGAATGCCTCGACATATTTCTCTCTTACGACCATGAGTACATATCTCTTATTAGTGTTTATGAGTCTTTTCATTTTCCCTGCACTAACAAGTGTTGTATTTACCCTCATGTTGTGAGCTCTAACAATATATTCCACTCCCCCCTTAGTAAGGTGGTATTTGTTCTCATGAAGAAAGAAGACTTCTTTTTTATCGTAAAGATAAGGACTTCCAAACGCTATGCCACATATATCAAGTGGTACAACATCCAAATCGACTTCATCAATCAACTTTGAAGAAATAGAAAATCTGACCCTGCATTGTATGGTGACATTAAGTTTTTCTTTATCACATACCCAACCAAGAGGATAAGGCTTTAGATGCAGCTTCATTTCAAGACCTATCTTCTTGACAAGTGATTCAAATATTAATTTTACTTGGGAACCCAGATCAAATAATGTATCTATCTTAGTGTGTTTATATATAACTCTTATGTGAAATAATTCATTCCTCTTTCGTTCATCCGCATGAGATTCATTATTTGAACTTGAACTAGCATGAAGGGAATCTTTACCTTGTACTCCAACCATTGTGATGTTTCCTTCATCTCTTGAATCAGAACCAAGATCTTGTTGCACTGTAGCAATGTCTTTTGTCTTCCCTTTTCCACCAAACTATTCCGGTCTCTTCTCTGGATGCAGTTTCCAACAGTGTTCATCATCCTGACCGATTTTCTTGAAATAAGTACAAGATGGATTTCCTCCTTCTCTCCTCACTGTGGCGATCTTCTTGTCCTTCCTTTTAAACATATTGAAAGGTTTGTGTGGTAGATTGGAAGGTTTCTTTGTTGGATATTCTTGAACATTCTTTCCCATGTTCTCAAGGTGAGTGGCTTGCACAAAAACTTCATCAAGGCTAGTGGGGTTAAACAAGAGAAAAGTATGACAAATATAACTATGAAGTGCACCAATATACTTCATTAAAGTTTCATAAGAATCCAAAGGAATGTTTAATGCAAGAGATTTCTTCCTAAATACTTCTGTGAAACTTTATACAGTTTGACCTTTACTTTGCCTTAAATTTTGTCATTCCATCATTGCTTTATGTAAATACCCGAATGAATAAAATTGCTTCCTTATCATTGATTTAAATTTTGACCATGAGGAAAGAATATTACCACACTTACTTCTATACTGAAGCTTGCTTTCCCACCATATGAGTGTGATTCCTTCCAACCGAAGAGAAACCAATTGCACTTTAACTTCCTCTTCATCAATATGTTGAACACAAAAATATACTTCAACCTATCGGATCCAATTATCTAGATTTTCAGGATTAGCATTTCCATTAAACATAGGTAAATAAAATTTCACATCAAGATTTAATAATGTTTTCTTAAAAGAGGCTTTATGTCTATCATGATGAGAATGATGAGAATGATCATAGGAAGAAGAACTAGAACTTGAAGGTGAAGATGGAGGCCCGGGATGATCTCCTCCAGCCCCTTGGTTTACTGAAGCATCATCATCAACATGTGCTTCCTTTTTCTTCCCTTTCTTCTTCATTCTCTTCTCGTAATATTCATACATTCGTTCGACCATTTCTCACATGCGATAAAATAACATGTGAAATTTTTTCTCCTGTTCATCACACTTGTCTTGTTCTGCCATTTTCTTCCTTCGGGATGCACAACAAAATTCAGGATTGAAAGTATTAAGAGTTCCTTCACCCTTCTTATGCTTGGCCCTAGAAATCATTCACACTCAACAATTCAAGTCAAAGATGGCTGCTCTGATACCAACATGATCCAAGATATTTTCATCGAGTGACTTATAAAGAATTTCATTAAATCAACATAAATTAAAGTGCACCATTAAAGAAGGAAAAACTCAATAATGAAGAGACATAAGCATCAAATCTGAACACAAAACTTGATAACGGAGTTCGTCCCTAGTGGACTATGTCTCTGGGTCCTGATTTCAAATGGGTAGGATTTTCATTAACTCAGCAAAAGAATTTGGCAAAATACATAAGTATACCTCATTCTGAAATCAAGCTGCAGAAATAATGCTCATATCAGAAAAAATACAGCACCACTGATTTCGTGGCGTCAAATTACCCAAAAAATGACTGTCTCCATGCCTCGATCTGACTCTGTCCCTCCTAGGCCCAAGAAAAAAATTGTCTTGGTTTTTGTGCCCCTGCAACCTACAATAAATGTCCATACTTTCCTCAATCTGCATGCCCTAGCCATACCACATGCATGCCTCTCTCCCCAAGCTCTGGGTGGATGCTCTTTTTAAACATTTTTCACGTGCATTATTAACAACAAAGTTTGTTGGCTTGTTGGTTTGGGTGTGAATGTTAAGGCGTAGTAGAGGGAGGAGGTGTCAGGGTCAAACCCGCGGGTCTCCCCCTTTTAGTTTGGTTTGTTTTAAATATATATAAATATAAACAATGTTGTTCCACCAAATTTGGTGGTGGCTCTATCCAATTCTCTAACGATTAATACGTGCTTAGATTTGGCATGGGCAGCTAGATTTGGCGGACCCGCCAAACTAATTTTTTTCCAAAATTCAGATACGGGCTTTCATTAGGCATTTTCCCACTGCCACGTGGAAACCTCCCATTCGACCAATGCTCTGTCATCCTGCCTTGTCAACTCCACATCATCGTACATAAGACACATCATCATGCGGATGCCACTTCACTACCAACTCGTTATGCCACATGGAAAAATCCTATTGGTCCATGGATTGGTCCAAAAGTGCCAAATCTAGGTGACACGTGGCAGCCTCTAGTGTTTCCATGTCACCATGCTAATGTCAACATGACACGTGTCACCTCCTACTCCTGCCACGTATGTTGTACAAATGTTGACGTCAATAGTATAGATGTTGACTCACCCCCTACTGATCAGGATAGGTTGACCAAACTTTGACCATGAATATCTTTCGATCTATAACTCTGTTTGATGAGTTGTGTGCGTCGTTAGAAATCGTGTGACGTGCTCTTTGCGATAATATCATTTTCACTGAGTTTTGAGAACTTTGAATTTTTTCCCTTTCTCTGTCTGCTGAGACCATTTTGAGCATCCTAAGTTGCCTTTGTGAGTTATGAGTTGTTCTTAGCCTTTTCTGGATGCTTTTTGGATCAATGTGCATATTCCTTACAAATTTAATGGTATGGATATTTCATTTTTGTTCCAATGAAAAATAATCCTCTATCCTACCCTATTTAGTATTCTTTTGAAACCATTACGACCCTTCTCGAGAAGTCTAATTATAATAGGGAATTTTGGATTTCCATGATGCATACAGAGTACTAGTTCCTTATTTAAATCAAAGTTATTAGAGTCATGAATTATCTTCATGCCTCTTGGGGGTTCTTCATGTTCCACTATGACTCTCAAAGGGGGATGATCAATGATCTACCGATTGGAAAATCATTGTTACCCTTCCCTGGTCTTGACATTGGTTTTTTTCTTTAATTTTGATAATTTCAACATTCAAGGATGATTTCTCACATGATTACTAGTGTTTTGGGTTAGGTTTTTGTCATTTATCCCTTTTTGAGTGAGCTCTCTCCTAGTGATAAGAATCCTAAAGATGCACAGTTTGTTGGTAGAGGTAACACCAAATTTTTCCTTGTGTAGTATTATCTTGTCTCACAGACCCTTGTTGATGTTTATCTCAACAAATATTTGGGAATATGTGGATACACCCAACATGGTCCATTCAATGTTTGTATTTAAGTAGTCATCCAACGTATTCATGATATCTTCAAAAACCAATAAATGTAAAAAATGAAGAGGTAAATTTTGGAAGCAAACTCAAAATCTAATTTTGGTAAGAGAGATAATGGTAGGGTAGAAATATAGGACCTGTGGGATAACATAAATAACTTGTTTTCCCCAAAACCATGAACTCTCCTAAAAAAAATTCTACTAATAAACTAGTTTTTAAAACTAAACAATAAAGAAACCTTTCAAGCATTATGTATAACTCATAGTGCTTGTCCTTTACATCAAATATATTTACTTGTACAAGTCCAATGTAAGAGGATAGAAACAATTTAATATATAAATTAAAATAAACGATTGATAAATTGAGTGTAGCTTTGATACCTCTATCTCAGATGCCTCCAATTTTTCCATACCTACAAATTTCTCCACAATATATGTACTAGGCATAGGAGGAATCAAACAAACTAAAGTAGTGGGTTTGTTTTTGACAACATCATGGAAAGAAACAATCTTTGAGGATGAAGTAACTTCACTACCCATAAATCCTCCATGTAGGTACAAAACAAAATTAAGAATGATATCATTGTATATCTTCTAGTAAAAAAGAAGAGAACAATCATCAAGTTGTTTACCTTTAAATGAAAGTCACTACTAGTCCATAAGGATCCCCTACATGGGCTCCAATTTGTTCTTTATGATGCAAGAGCATCTGGCAGTAAAGATTAAGATTTACCTCATGGGTCGCAAAAATTTACCAAGGGAGTGGGTTCCCTAATTTATTTTATTATATTTGTATTAAATTACGAAATGTCTCTAGAAGACATTTTCATTTAGTTTGTTTGATTAGATATCAAATTTTTTGTCATAGGTGTTAAGTCTGTTGCTAAATATGAGGAACAAATCTCTACTTTAAACATGTGTTAAGATAAATCAGGATTCATTTGTTTGTGAGATATCTGAGGGCTCGAGATATAATGAATTCTTTGGAAAGGGAAGAGGGAGAGAGTGTGTGAGATTTAATATGTAAAAGTGTGGATTGCATAGGTCCAAGAGACCAAGAAGGAAATAAATTTCTGGTGTAAATTTACTCCATTGATAAAAATAAAGAATAGAGCATGTGGTGTTGTCACACTTTGTGGTTTCATTTTGTCATGTTGTGTGTTTGAATTGTTAAAATCTATGTATAAGCTATCTTGGAAGAGTGATGTGCTTATGATACTGCAAGAAATACCATGGACAATTAATTTTAATTAAGTTCTAAAATTATATTTAAAATAATATTTCCTTAGTATTTGTCTTCGCAGGAACAAAAAATCATGATTTGGCATAGTAGAACACCTTGTAAATATCTACGACAAGTTAGTATTGTTGCAGGATTATGCCTACAGAGTAACCCGTGACACGCCCACATTGTTTGTTGAATTTCATGGAGAATTGTCTATGACAGATTTCTTCAACATTGTTCGTTGATGCTTCCACGCAGAGGTATATCCATGTAGTGGTAATTTTGCACAGAGTTATCTATGACTAAGAGAAATTCAACACTATAGAAAAAAGTAAATTTGAAGTTCATGTTATTGTTGATCCGAGGCCAAATGAGCAGTTTGAATATTGACTGTGACAAAGTGCTCAAATCTCTATGATTGTGCGTTGAGGTAGGTGGTATTTTCCATCATTTTTTGTATCAGAGAAATATTGTATCTAAGGAATCATGCCACCCATCCAAGGAGGCAAAGATACGAATGTGGTAACTGATGAGTTACGCTATGAGCTTAGGCCCATCCAAGAAAGGATGGAGGCCATGAAGACAATGCAGAGGAGAGAACCTGACATAGGATATGTCAGTGAGAGTGAATATATATGCTCTGATGAGGAAATAGAAGGAGCTCTAGGAGGAGAAATAACATAAGAACAACTAGTAAGAATGGTCACAAGAGTTGGATCTAGGCCTAAGATGGAATTTCCCATGTACGAAGGTAATTTAAATGTTGATGAATTACTTGACTTAATAAATTCCATGGATACATATTTTGATTATGAAGAGGTAGAAGAGGAGAAGAAGGTGAAGCATGAAGTGACTAGGATAAAAGTACATGCAACTCTATGGTAGGATGATTTGCAGGAAGACAGAAGAAGAAAGGAAAACCTAAGATCAGGAGTTGGGATAGAAAGGTGTCCAAATTTAAAGGTAAGTTCATGCCTAAGGATTATCATTTGAATTTGTTTAGACAATTGAAAAACCATAAACATAAAACTATGACAATAAAAGAATACACAAAGGAATTATATAGGTTGAACATTAGAGCTGGTCACATTAGGGAAGATGTTGAGAAGGTTGTTAGATACATAAATGGTTTGAGGTATGAAATTCAAGATGAAATCGGCCTTTTGTCCCTGATAATTTTTTAAGATGCATACCAATCATCTTTGAAGGAGGAAGATAAATTGGTGAGAAAGAATATCCATAGAAATAGAGGAAGGATTTTAGTAGGAGGAAAAGGACAATCTAATAGAGGAATATTTCAACCTCAAAAAGAAGAGGCGAGAAGTTCAATTAGCAGGTCATAGGAGGACAATCAAGAGGTAGAATATTTGTCTCAAGAGGTAAAGGAAGAGACAGAGAAATGAGATGTTATACATGTGGTAAAATAGAACACATGTCATGGAACTGTCCAGAGAACAAGGAAACAAATAAGAGGAATGCACATGTTGTAGAAACAAAGGAAGAATATGTGAATGCAATATCAAAAAAATAGACTCGATAGGTGGGGGAATCATTGTTATTGAAGAGAGTTTTGGTTAAGGAAGAAAAGGAGGTTCATGAACCAACTCAAAGGAAAAGTTTGTTCAGGACTGTATGTAAGTCAACAGGTAAGTGCTATAAAATTGTCATTGATAGCGGTAGTGCAAACAATTTGGTTTCCACAAAGATGGTATAGAAATTTAGATTGCAGAGGATAGTACATACCACTCCCTAAAGAGTGTCTTGGTTGTAGAAGGGACATCACATTTTGGTGAATGAATTGTGTAAAGTGGAATTCTAGATTGGTAGCTACAAGGATGAGTTGTTATGCGATATAATGCACATGGACGTCTACCATATTTTTTTGGGAAGGTCGTGGCACTATGACAGGAAATCCATCCATGATGGTATAAGGAAAACTTATTCTATCAAAAAGAATGGGAACAAGCATGTGTTGTTTCATTTGAAGGATGAGATAATCAAGCAATAAATTGGTCCAAGTGTACTATTAATAAGTGGGAAGGATCTGCTGCAAGAAGTCAAGAAAGAATAAGAGATACATTTTTCCTTAATTGGTAAGACAAAGGTAATACTCACTAATACAAATATGGATGATTTACCTAAAGAAGTTAAATTTATGCTTGATAAATTTGTTGATAATATGGTAGATGACTTACCAAATAATTCACCTTCTGTGAGAAGTATTAGCCATCACATTGGTTTAATACCTAGAGAATTTTTTTCAAATAAAGCATCCTATAGAATGACTCCATAAGAGAATGAATAGATTAAAAGGAAGGTACACAAGCTCTTAGATAAAGGATTGGTGAAGGATATTTTGAGTCCATCTGTTGTACCAACAGTACTCATCCCTACAGAAGGAAAAACTACTGATAAATTTGAAGAAATGCAAATTTTATGAAGAGACAGATCACATATTTTGTGTTTGTAGTATATGAAGAAGGTTTGAAGATGGACCCAGAAAAGGTTCAAGCAATTGTGAATTGGACAACCCTGAGAAATGTATTTGAGGTAAGAAGTTTTCATGGACTTGAATTTTTTTATACAAAGTTCATTAGAAGTTCAGTTAGATATTTTCACCTATTGTAGAAACTATGAAAGAAAGAAAACAACCATTCAGGTGGACTGAAGCAATTGACATAAATTTCAAACTATTGAAGAAAAATATTACTAAAATTCCTATGCTATCCTCTCCAAGCTTTGATAAATTCTTTCAAGTTGAGACTGAAGCTAGTGGGAATTCAATAGGATCTCTCTTGATCAAGAGAAAATACCAATTACATATTTTAGTGAAAAATTAAATGAGGAAAAACATAAATATTCCTCTTATGACAAGTAATTTTATGTAATTTTTCAAGCATTGAAGAAGTGGAGGCATTACCTCACGCCCAAGGAATTTGTTTTGTATAGTGACAATCATGCATTACAATTTATAAGTAGTCAACAAAAATTGAATCAAAGAGATGCCAAGTGGGTTGAATTTCTCCAGAATTTTACATTTATAATTAAACACACAAGTGGTAAGACTAATAAGGTTGTTGATGCTTTGAGTAGAATTAATTTACTTTTGCAAGAATTTCAATTCATCACTTTAGGATTTGATGGTTTAAAAGAAATGTATCAAGATGATGTAGGTTTCAAGGATGCCTATCTAGCTTGTGAAAATCCCATTATTGGTAACATAAGTCAATGGTTGGACTACATGTTATAAGAATGATTGTTGTTCAAGAATTGTAAATTGTGCATAACAAAGTGTTCAATGAGGAAAAATATAATCTAAGAAAAACATAGTGGAGGACTACCAAGAAATTTTGGACAAGATATCAACTTTTCTTAGGTAAATGCTTTTTATTATTAGCTAGGTATGAAAAATAAAGTGAATAATTTTGTGGAGAAGTGCAGAATTTGTCAGCATGCTAAAGGGAGAAGTCATAATACAGGGTTCTATCATCCACTACCCATTCCAAACAGGGCATGGGAAGCAGTGAGTATGTATTTTTTGTTGGGATTTCCAAGAAAACAGAGAGGTAATGATTCAATCTATGTTGTGGTAGATATATTTTCAAAAATGGATCATTCCATTTATTTTACCAAGACTGGTGATGCGAAAAATGTTGCAAATTTGTTCTTTAAAGAGGTTGTAAGGTTGCATGGTTTACCCAAAATTATAGTTTCTGACAAAGACACTAGACTTGTGGGACACTTTTGGAGAAACTTATGGAAAATGCTTGGTAATAATATCATATTTAGCTCATCCTATCATCCATGGACTAATGGATAGACCGAGGTAGTAAATATAAGTCTGGGAAATATTTTGAGAAGCCTTGTGAAAGAGAACCCTAGGTAGTGGGATTAGATTCTTTCTCAAGATGATTTTTCATATAATGACTCACTAAATAGAAGCACATGGATTATTCCATTCCACATTTTATATGGAATTCATCCTAGGAGAGCATACGAGTTAAGGAATTTGGGAAAGCATGAATTAATAAGTGTGGATGGTGAGGATTTTGTAGTGAGTATACAAGAGTTGCAGGAAAGGGTCATGAGAAACTGCAAGAGAGAAACCACATGTATAAGCAGTGAACAGACATGAAGAGAAGACCATTGTATTTTTAGGTTGGTGATTTGGTCATGGCATATTTGAGAAAAGAGAGGTTTCTTGTAGGGACTTATAACAAATTAAAGATTAAAAATATTGGACCATGTAAAATTTTAAGGAATGTTTTTTCTAATGTATATGAAATAGAACTTTCAAGTGGTAGTGGAATTTCTCCAATCTTTAATGTTTCATATTTGTATCCCTTCAAGGAAACAAGGGATGTTTCAGTATATGAACCTATAAGTGATGAAGATCATACTGTAGAATGTAAACAACAACTACCCTGAGTAGTGAAAAAGGAAATTGAGGCAGTATTGGATAAGAAGGTATTAAGGAAAACCAAAGGTAGGGAGCATTTTTAGTACTTGGTCAAATGGAAAGGTCGACCATCAGAGGATGATACTTGAATGACAACAGTAGAAATATCTAAGTATGGTGTAGACCTTGAAGACCCGATGAATAGTTATTTTCTTCCCTGAGAGTCTGATGCAGAAGCATCTGGCATTAAATATTAATATTGACCTCATGGTTCACAAACTTTTACCAAGGGAGTTGGTTCCCAACTTTATTTTATTATATTTCTAATAAATTACAAAATGTCTATAGAATACATTTTCGTTGAGTTTTTTTGATTAGATATCAAGTTGTTTGTCATAGGTGTTAAGATTGTTTCTAAATGTTAGGAACATATCTCTAGTTTAGGCATTTTTTAAGATAACTCGGGATTCATTTGTTTGTGAGCTATTCGAAGGCTCGAGATATATTGAATTATTTGTAGGAGGCAGAGGGTTCGAGTGTGTGATATTGAATATGTAAAAGTGTGGATCCCATAGGTTCAAGAAACCATGAAGGAAAGAGCTTTCCTATGTGAATTTACTCCTTCATTGATGAAAAGAAAGAATAGAGTGTGTGGTGTTGTCACACTGTGTTGTTGCATTTTTTCGTATTGTGTGTTTGAATTGTTCAACTCTGTATAAGATATCTTGGTAGAGTGATGAGTTTATGATATTGTAGGAAACACTGTGTGTAATTAATTTTAGTTAAGTTCTAAAATTCTATTAAAAATAATATTTCTTGAGTATCTGTCTTCACAGGAATACTCAATCATGATTTGGTTCAGTATAACACCTTGTGAGTATCTGCTACAAGTTAGTATTGTTTCAGGATTCTGCGTGCAAAGTAATCTATGAGACACCCACATTGTTTTTTGAATTTCACACAGAATTGTTCAAGGTGTTCCTATTGGTTCCTGTTGTTCCTGCAACAAATAGTTTAACATCCTTCTCATCCATATTGCTTGACAAGTTGTGCTTGTAGTTGCGATGTAATCTTCTTATGCTGAATAAAGTGTTACTATGGGTTGCTTCCTTGATTCCCATGAAACCATACCTATTCCAAAATAAAATGTGTACCCTGAGGTGTTTTTTCTGTCATCAATTATGCCTCCACAATCACTGTCAGTGTATCCAATGAGTATGAAATCTTCAGAAGTGGAGTACTTAATGCCAAAATCTTCTGTTCCATTTACATATCTCAGTAATCTCTTTCCTTCCTTCCAATGTGATACTTTTGGAGTTTCAATGAACCTTGAAATTAGTCTCACTCCATACATAATGTATGTTCGTGTTGTTGTTAGATACATAAGACTACCTAACAGTCTTTTAAACAGTGTGGGATCAACCTTGGACCCTTTATATTCCTTTGTTAGCTTCAATCCTATTATGACAAGTGTTGGTGTTTCTTTTGAATTCACCATATTGAAAATTTTCAATATTTCATGTGCATACTTGGACTGTGAGATAAATATGTCAATTTTGGACTAGTGAACTTCTATTCCCAAAAAATATCTCATAAGTCCCATATCAGTCATTTCAAATTCATCCTTCATGACTGTCTTGAATTCTTCTATGCCAAAATCAATTCTAAATATCAAATCATCCACATATAAACAAATGATTAACATATTACCTTGCTGATTTGATTTGATGTATAGTGTTGGCTCATTTTCACTTCTCTGAAATCCATTCTGTGTAAGATAGAAATCTATGCGACTGTACCAAGCTCTCAGATATTGCTTTAATCCATACAGTGCTTTCTTCAATATGTATACTTTGTCTTCTTGTCCTAGAACTTCATAACCTTGTAGTTTTTCCACACATACTTCTTCTCCTATGTTTCCATTAAAGAATGTTGAGTTTCATCCATCTGATAAACTGGCCATTTGTACTGCGTGAAAATTTCTAACATAGTTTTATTGTGTCCATTCACACCATTGGTGCAAATGTTTCATTGCAATCAATTCCAGGTTGTTGTGTAAAGCCTCTTGAAACTAATCTTGCCTTGTACTTCTGTACATTTCCTTCTGCATCTTGCTTGGTCTTATAAATCCACTTGACACTTATAACATCCTTTTCTTTAGGTACATCAACCAAATTCCATGTTTGATTGTTCTCTATGCATATTATTTATTCATCCATGGCTTGTGCCCACACATCATATTTGACAACTTATTCAAATTTTAATGGATCATCTATATGTGAAAACAGAGAAAAAATTGAAAATGAATTTGTTGCGTCTTCATTATAGATGTCATGCAGACTTCTCATCTTCCTTGATAATAGACTTGATAAAGTTGGATATGGAGATGTAGAACTGATTGGACTGCTTGTTGGTGTTTGTTGCGCTCTACGTGTAGACTGTGCACCTGCCATTCCTACTAGAGTACTTTGCACGATGATTTGCGTTGTAGTGCCAGATGTAGATGGGACTGCGCACTGACTTGTGCATGGTGTTTGCACCATTCACTATTATGTGTCATCATGCTCCATCGCGTCAATAATAATATTTTCTATGCTTCCATCCCATGCGTCATTCTCCATGAACTGAACATCACGACTGATTATGAATTTTCTTGTGACAGGGTCATACAGCTTGTATCCTTTTGTCTTTTCAGAATACCCAAAAAATATTCATTTTTGTCCTTTGTTGTCGATATTCCTTCTCATTTCATTTGGAACATGTTCGTATGCGACGCAACCAAAAAAATTTAAGTGCGCCACATTATGGTTTGAACCTGTCCAGGTCTCCTAAGGAACTCTATTCTTCACACTCTTTGTTGGACATCTGTTCAATATGTATATTGTATTTTCTACTGCCTCAACCCAATACTTATTTAACAATTTTTTGGTTGTCAACATATTGCATGCCATTTCCATGATGGTTCTTTTCTTTCTCTCTACGACACCAATTTGTTGTGGTGTGTATCGTGCGGTAAATTTACTATAGATGCCATGAACTTTACAAAAGTTATGAAATTCTCTTGAGATGTATTCTCCTCCTCTGTCTGTTCTTAGAAACTTTATGTAAAAACCACTATGTTTCTCCATGAGTGATTTAAATTGTTGAAAACAACCCAATGCATCATATTTATGCTTTAGGATATAAATCCATGTATTTCTTGAGAAATCATCAATGAATGTTAGAAAATAAGTATTTCCTACTATTGACAGATTTTGCATTTATCATCCTATATTTTAGATTGGAATGTTGCATTTATCTATGCGCCATTTTCTCCTTTCTTGATACTGTGTGCACTATTTTCTTCATTATAACTATGCGCTCTTTCTACTGCAAATGTAGTGTCTAAATGTGCACTTTTTCCTTTATCAAAAATTTGCGCTATATTCTTTTTCTTAGTTGGATTAAATGACAATGGGAGCATCATGTTACTTGTCATCTCAATTTTTGCAATAAGAACATTGCTTGGGAATTTATCCATAATCACATAGTGATTATATTCCATGTAGATTATGTATCCTTTTTGTAGTAGTTTCCTTGTACTCATTAGATTATTCTTCAGACCAGAAACATAATATACATCAGATAATTTTATGTTCTCCTTGTCTGGTTAAAATGTTTATACTTTCTTTCCCTAAGATAGTGATTTGGATATTGGTTCCAAGTGTAAATTGGTTTGGACCGACTCATCGAAAGTAGAAAACAATTATATGTTTCCAATCATGTGGTTACTACAGCCTGAATCTATGTACCATATGCCACATGGACTTGCGTGAGCAACATTGGATTCAACTGGTGGCACTATATTAGGCATTTCTATTGCACTAGGCACATCTACAATGTGCGCTATAAACATAGGGAGAGTTTAGTTATTTGCGCTGTGTGATGCAGGAGCATCTCAAGCGAGCCAATGCAGAAGCAACGGACAACTGGAAAAGCGCCCAGCACAAATTTTGAAAACACCTTGAAGTTATTGCGTGATCTTAAATGAAGCCATTAAGAATAAGCGCACTTGTAAAATGTAAACGGACCTTGAGTGATTTTCTCTCATCCTTAGTAGGTAGGAGGCATTTATGGTAGTTAATGTAAAGAAGATAGAATTCAATTCTAGATTAGACAGTTCTTGAGCGCAAGAGGGAAAAAGGGTATAGACACCCTCATTGTGTATAGTAACATTATTCAAGAGCATAGGGAAGAAGCAGAGAGTTGTGTAGCAGAATCCATGTACAGAAGTTCTGAATTAATACAAAGAAAGTTGTGGTTCAGACTCATGGTGTTTATATATTCTCTGTGTATGCATCTTTGAATGTTATGCTCTTGAATGTTTTGCTCTTTCTGTTATACATTTTCTTTATATGCTATGTATGAATGATTTATTGTTGAATGTCTGAAATCTAAGGGGAAGGGGTAATGGAAATGAGTTTCAATTGTTTCTCTATCTGAGCAAGAATTCCTACAAGGAGTGCAGTTGAATTGTCTGCAAGGAGTGCATTGACAAAGGGCTCAGGTAGTTTAGCTTTTGTTCTCATTCACTTAGGAGTGCAGTTAGGCACAGGAGTCGTGCAAGGAGTGCGCAGGCCGAGTAAGTCTCAGGGTTGTGAACCTGAGAGAAGTGTTGAGAGACTGTTGTTGCAGGTGTGCGCAAGGTCGAAGGAAATCCAGCACTTGGAAGTGTCTGAAGGTTGCAGCAAGGAGTGTGCACAAGAGTCTTCTCTAAGACTCGAAGTTGAAGACAATTTAGAAGGATATGGAATATTCAAAGGGTCATTGAAGGCAGGAAAAGAGGCCAATTACCCTGAAGTTGTAAGAGGCGTCATAAGTTTGCATTGCAGGAGGACGAGTTCCATGGAGAGAAGCATCTTATCTCATTGTGCAGAGATTCTCAGAGGAAAGAACAGACGGTTGAAATTCTCTGAGCAGAATTTGCGAATTTCAGTGAGCCGTCAGATCTCACGGAGAAGAAGGGGAGATACGATGAGTATTCCCTAATGGTTCAAAGCTTAGGAGGGGCAGGACCGTGGATCCAAGCCATAAGGGCCATCAAATTTACATGCAGATACTTGTATTGGGGTTTCGTGGGTTGAAGTCCCGTGAAATTGGCAACGGGAATCACGATATCACGAAACGCAATATCCCGAAAGCCAAGAGGATTTGTGTGGGGCCATAGTAGAGTCGGCAGGTGGACAGGTGGTGTGCTGCTGACACAAAGTCAACCTTCGTTGGCCATTTTAGATTTTCATGGGGTGAAGTCCCGAACTCATTGCACCAGGATTCGCGATACCATGAAGTCTGAAGTTTTGACAGGGTTGAGGTAGCGTTGAAAATTCAACCACGCGAGGGTATCGGAGTTTCGACAAATCGAGATTTGGGGGTCGGTGAGACAAGTTCTTCGACATTGCGATCGTCAAATTCGCGATAGGGAAAATCCTGAAAGGGAAAGAGGAAAGGTTAGTGTTGACTGTGTTGTGTTTCGGGGATTCGAAAGACCAATGCTTGACCACTAGATTCACGAAGTTGTGAATCCGATCTCCCAAGTGTAAAGAGGGGATCCCGTGAGAGTTTTCTATGGGTGCATATTTCTCGATAGGGAAATAAAAGAGCATCAGAGTTCTTCGGGCCGTGGTAAAGGAAATATATTGTGTTGACGTGGACCTTCCGACCTGTGGGTTGTGTAGGGAGTGTGCATCCACGTCAGAGTGGTATCAGAACTCAGAAAGGTTCTTTTCTTTTTGTAGCAGAGAAGAAAATTCACCATGCCGCCAAGGAGAAAGGATAGGCCATCACCTGATCCACTAGAGGATAGGGAAATGCCAAGAATAAGAGGTAGGCAGATGACAGATCCAGCCATGGAGAGAGAAATGCGTGATCTACGAGCTAGACTCGAAGACATGGAGACAACGCAAAGACGCATAGTCAGTGTTGGGGATCTTAGTGATTCCGAGAGTGAAATTGAGGCTGAACATGAAGAAGAAGTTGGAACTGAAGATGCATCAAATGAACGTTTGATCAGAGCTATTGTAAGGATGGGTGCAAGAGAAAAGATGGACATTCCAGTTTATGAGGGAAATCTAGATGCAGAGGAGCTTCTAGACTAGATTAGAGCTCTAGACACATACTTTGACTATGAAGATGTCGAAGAAGACAAGAAAGTCAAGAATACTGTCACGAGATTGAAAGGACATACAACATTGTGATGGGATGAACTGCAAGCTGACAGACGCTGCAAAGGCAAGCAGAAGATCAAGAGCTGGGATAGAATGATCACGAAAATGAAAGAGAAATTCATCCCCATATATTATCAAATTACTCTATTTAGGAGAATGCAGAACTTGAGGCAGAAGCTGATGACAGTGAAATAATACACTGGAGAATTCTATAAGATGAACATCAGGGAAGGTCATCGGGAGAGTGATGATGAAAAAGTTTCCAGATACATGAATGGCCTGAG
>SNQJ01S0006955.1:171077-186506 GCA_010110895.2 Picea sitchensis | reverse complement strand
TCCGAACGGTGGAAGATGCTTATCAGATGGCTCTGAAAGAAGAAGAGAAGCTGAGCCGAAAACAGGGTCAGAGAGGCAGAGGCAAAAGTCATCCCAGAGGCAAATCAGTTGCCCAAGATAAATATCAGAATCCCAAAGAAGAATGGAAGAAACCTCATACTCGAACTAAAAGAGGTGGAACCTCACAGTGAGGGCAACATACTAAGCAGAGAGGAGATTATGCTGATAATAACAATTTTTCTTGTACTAGGGGTAGAGGAAGGGGAAGAGATGGAGTAATAACATGCTTCACATGTGGAAAGAATGGGCACAAGTCTTATGAGTGTCTAGATAAAAAGAAAGAGAGTGGAGAAGCTCACATCGTCGAAGCACAGAGGCAGGATGTTGAGGAAGAAGACGTTGAAGGCAGAAGATCGTTGATGATGCGAAAATTTCTTTTGACACCAGAGAAGGAGGCGGAAAGTTCATTCCAAAGGACCAGATTTTTTCGGACTGCTTGCAAAACCAAGGATAATATATGCAAGGTCATTGTAGACAGTGGTAGCACGGATAATCTCATTTCTACAGAGATGGTAGAAAAGTTGGAGCTGGAGACGACTGATCCTCCAAGCCCATACAAAGTTTCGTGGCTACAGAAAGGACACCAAGTAACTGTCACTAAACAATGTTTAGTTGAATTTAAGATAGGAGGATATAATGATAAGATCTTGTGTGATGTCATTCCTNTCCGAACGGTGGAAGATGCTTATCAGATGGCTCTGAAAGAAGAAGAGAAGCTGAGCCGAAAACAGGGTCAGAGAGGCAGAGGCAAAAGTCATCCCAGAGGCAAATCAGTTGCCCAAGATAAATATCAGAATCCCAAAGAAGAATGGAAGAAACCTCATACTCGAACTAAAAGAGGTGGAACCTCACAGTGAGGGCAACATACTAAGCAGAGAGGAGATTATGCTGATAATAACAATTTTTCTTGTACTAGGGGTAGAGGAAGGGGAAGAGATGGAGTAATAACATGCTTCACATGTGGAAAGAATGGGCACAAGTCTTATGAGTGTCTAGATAAAAAGAAAGAGAGTGGAGAAGCTCACATCGTCGAAGCACAGAGGCAGGATGTTGAGGAAGAAGACGTTGAAGGCAGAAGATCGTTGATGATGCGAAAATTTCTTTTGACACCAGAGAAGGAGGCGGAAAGTTCATTCCAAAGGACCAGATTTTTTCGGACTGCTTGCAAAACCAAGGATAATATATGCAAGGTCATTGTAGACAGTGGTAGCACGGATAATCTCATTTCTACAGAGATGGTAGAAAAGTTGGAGCTGGAGACGACTGATCCTCCAAGCCCATACAAAGTTTCGTGGCTACAGAAAGGACACCAAGTAACTGTCACTAAACAATGTTTAGTTGAATTTAAGATAGGAGGATATAATGATAAGATCTTGTGTGATGTCATTCCTATGGATGTTTGTCATCTATTGCTAGGTAGACCATGGAAATATGAAAAAAATGTGATTCATGATGGGAGAATGAACACATACACCCTGGAGAAGAATGGGAGGACTCACATGTTGCTTCCAATTAAGGATAAGGAGGTGAAACCGGAAGTAAGAAACACAATAATTCTCATGAGTGGGAAGGAACTTCTTACAGAGGTTAAGAATAAGGAAGAACCGCAATTCATAGTGGTCAGAAAGCCTAGAATTGCTTTGACCATCACAAGGGTGGATGATTTACTAGAAGAAGTTCAGTAACTACTAGAAGAGTTCGCTGACATAGTAGTGGATGAATTACCTCGTTCGTTACCACCGATTAGAAGTGTGAGTCATCATATTGATCTCATACCAGGAGCCAGTTTGCCAAATAAATCCGCGTACAAATTGACGCCGCAAGAAAATGAAGAGGTTAAAAGACAAGTCCAGGAGTTATTGGACAAAGGTTTAGTTAGGGAAATCTTGAGTCCATGTGTTGTTCCGATAGTACTCATTCCGAAGAAAGACGGAGGCTGGAGGATGTGTACTGACTCGAGGGTGATCAACAAGATAACCATCAGGTATAGATTTCCATTGCCAAGGATGGATGATCTGATGGATTTCTTGAGTGGAGAAAAGTATTTTTCAAAGATTGATTTGAAAAGCGGTTATCATCAAATCCGCATGAGAGAAGGTGACGAGTGGAAGACAACATTCAAAACAAACAAAGGGTTGTATGAATGGATTGTTATGTCATTTGGCTTAACAAATGCACCGAGTAGCTTCATGAGGTTGATGAACGAAGTCCTGAAGGAGTTCATAAGAAAATTTGCCATTGTGTATTTAGATGACATATCAGTTTACAGTAAAACAGTGGCAGAGCATCTGAAGCATTTGGCTACAGTGATGTAGAGGTTACAACAGGAGAAGTTGTTGATAATATGAAGAAGTCCTCATTCATGAAGACAGAGCTCATCTACTTGTGATTTGTTATTTCTGCAGATGAGTTGAGGATGGATCCAGATAAGGTGGAGGTAATCAAGAATTGGCCATCACCGAAAAATATTTTTGAGGTGAGAAGTTTTCATGGATTGGCTAGTTTCTACCGAAAATTCATCAGGAATTTCAGTGGAATTAGTGCAGCAATGATGGACACAGTGAATAAAAGACACAAGTATTTTCACTGGACAGAAGAGGCGGAGAAGAGTTTTAATTTGTTGAAGAGGAAGATTACGGAACAACCAGTTTTGGTGTTGTCGGATTTCTAGAAAACATTTCAAGTGAAATGCGATGCAAGTGGGTTTGCAATCGGGGCAGTCTTGAGTCAGGAATACATGCCGATAGAATACTTCAGTGAGAAGCTGAATGAAGCGAAAGTGAAGTACTCCACTTATGATAAGGAGTTCTATGCTATCATACAGACATTGAATAAATGGAGACATTACTTGATCCCAAAAGAGTTTGTCCTATACAGTGACAATCATGCACTACAGTTTGTGACTCAACAAGAAAATTTGAATCAGAGACATGTCAAATGGGTGGAATATATGCAAAATTTCACTTTTGTGATAAAAAATATTTCTAGTACTGCTAACAAGGTTGTTGATGCTTTGAGCAGGAAGTGTTTGTTGTTGTAGGAGTTCAAAATCAAAACGTTGGGTTTTGATGATCTCAGGAACATGTAAGCAGATGATCATGGTTTTGGGGAAGCATATGAAGTAGCTGAGAATCCAATTCTCAGAGACAGAAGCCAGTGGATAGAATACATGATCCATGAAGGATTACTGTTTAGAGGTAATCAACTTTGTATTCCAAAATGCTCCATGAAGGAGAATCTGCTGAAGGAGAAACACAATGGAGGACTGGCAAGACACTTTGGTCATGACAAGATGTTTGCAAAATTGAATGAGTCATATTTTTGGCCAGGAATGTGAGCATATGTCAAGAGATTCATGGACATATGTAGAATTTGCCAATATTCGAAGGGAAGGAAGCATAATGCGGAGTTCTATCAACCATTTCCCATACCATAATGACCATCGGATGCGATCAACATTGACAGACCATGCATGAGCTCATGGATAGGAGCCCATGAAATTTTTCAAGCTAGGGAGTATGATGCAAGAGCATCTCAAGCGAGCCAGCGTGGAAGCAACGGACAGCTGGAAAAGTGCCCAGCACAAATTTTGAAAACACGTTGAAGTTATTGTGTGATCTTAAAAGAAGCCATTAAGAAGAAGCGCACTTGTAAAATGTAAATGGACCTTGAGCGATTTTCTCTCATCCTCAGTAGGTAGGAGGCATTTATGGTAGTTAATGTAAAGAAGATAGAATTCAATTCTAGATTAGATAGTTCTTGAGCGCAAGAGGGAAACGGGATATAGACACCATCATTGTGTATAGTAACATTATTGAAGAGCATAGGGAAGAAGAAGAGAGCTGTGTAGCAAACTCCATGTACAGAAGTTCTGAATTAATACAAAGAAAGTTGTGGTTCAGACTCATGGTGTTTATATATTCTCTATGTATGCATCTTTGAATGTTATGCTCTTGAATGTTTTGCTCTTTTTGTTATACATTTTCTTTATATGATATGTATGAATGATTTCTTGTTGAATGTTTGAAATCTGAGGGGAAAGGGGAACAGAAATGAGTTTCAATTGTTTCTCTATCTGAGCAAGAATTCCTGCAAGGAGTGCAGTTGAATTGTCCGCAAGGAGTGCGTTGACAAAGGGCTCAGGTAGTTTAGCTTTTGTTCTCATTCACTCAGGAGTGCAGTTAAGCACAGGAGTCGTGCAAGGAGTCTGCAGGCCTAGTAAAGTCTCAGGGTTGTGAACCTGAGAGAAGTGTTGAGAGACTATTGATGTAGGTGTGCACAGGGTCGAAGGAAATTCAGCACTTGGAAGTGTCTGAAGGTTGCCGCAAGGAGTGCGCGCAAGAGTCTTCTCTAAGACTCAAAGTTGAAGAAAGTTCAAAAGCATCTGGAATATTCAAAGGGTCGTTGAAGGCAGGAAAAGAGGCCAAGTACTCTAAAGTTGTAAGAGGCATCGTAAGTTTGCGTCGCAGGAGGACAAGTTCCGCAGAGAGAAGCATCTTAGCTCATTGTGCAGATATTCTCAGAGGAAAGAATGGACAGACGGAATTCTCTTAGGAGAATTTGCGAATTTTCGTGAGCCGTCAGATCTCGCAGAGAAGAAGGGGAGATACGACGAGTATTCCCTAAAGGTTCAAATCTCAGGAGGGGCAGGACCGTAGATCCGAGCCATAAGGGTCGCTGGATTTATACGCGGATACTTGTATCCGGATTTCGTGGGTTGAAGTCCCATGAAATTGGCAACGGGAATCGCGATATCACGAAACGCGATATCCCAAAAGCCAAGAGGATTTGTGTGGGGCCATAGCGGAGTCGGCAGGTGGACAGGTGGCATCCCGCTGACACAAAGTCAACCTCTGTTGACCATTTCAGAGGTTTTTGGGGTGAAGTCCCGAACTCATTGCATCAGGATTCACGATACCATGAAGTCCGAAGTCCCGACAGGGTTGAGGTAGTGTTGAAAAGTCAACTGCGCGAGGGTATCGGAGTTTCGGCAAGTCGGGATTCAAGGGTTGGTGAGACAATTTCTTCGACATCGCAATCACCAAAATCGTGATAGGGAAAATCCTGAAAGGGAAAGAGGAAAGGTCAGCGTTGACTGTGTCGGGTTTCGGGGATTCGAAAGACCAACGCTTGACCACTGGATTCGCGAAGTCACGAAGTCCGATCTCCCAAGTGTAAAGAGGGGATCACGTGAGAGTTTGTTGTGGGTGTAGATTTCTCAATAGGGAAATAGAAGAGCGTCAGAGTTCTTCAGGCCGTGGTAAAGGAAAGATCCTGTGTTGACGTGGACCTTCTAACCTGCGAGTTGTGTAGGGAGCGTGCGCCGACGTCACTGTGTGACTGATCTTGACTTGCTTGTTCTGATTGTACTATCTCTTTCTGCACACATATGCATAATGTCCATACTTTTTACAGTAATGGCATTGAATATTTGATTTGTCAGTTCTTTGACAACTTAACTCGTTGGTACTTGGGTTTTGACCTCTTCCACCAGTATTTCCAAGATTTCTATTGCATCCACTTCTATCAGAACTTCTTCCTCTGCCTATAGAGTTAGCTCTCCCCTTTCCTCTTCCACGGATAATAGATGATTGCGTGGAAAATTCATTCTCTAATGACATACCTGACCTATTCAATATGTGTTCATGATTGATGAGGGAAGATTTCAGTCGATCTAGACTGAACTATCTCAAGTATTTTCTCTCTTCTAGGGTCACAACAAGGGTATCAAAATTAGGAGGAAGACTCCTCAGTACCTTTTCAACAAATTTTATGTCTTCTATTGTTTCACCATGAGACTTAATCTGATATATCAATCCAATGAGATGGTTGTAGAATGAATTTATTGTGTCTGAATCTTTCATTGACATGGCTTCAAAATATCTTTTAAGAATCTGCAGTTTTGTAGTCTTTACTTTGTCCATACCTTGATAAGAGGTTTGTAATATGTCCCATGCTTCCTCAACTTGCTTTGTTGATGCAAATCCAGGAAGTATGCTCTCATGCATGGCTTGATGTATGTAAAACAATGTCTTTCCATCCTTCTTTCTTTGATCTTTCAAGACATCTCTCTTAGCTTGTGTGAGGGCATTGTATGCTTCCTGATCTATTGGTTCCACATATCCATTCTATACTATTTCCCATACATATTGACCTTGGAACAAAGCCTTCATGGTCAAGGACCACATCTCATAATTCTCTCATGTACAAGTGGGAGGTTGTAGGTTTGAGGTAGAAATCATGTTTTACTTTCAACAGAGTTTCTGCTCTGATAAAATTGTTTTGATAGAACCTTCTCTGATACCAATTTGAAGGTTGAGATATGGTGGATTAACAATGCATGCATTCTACTATGTGCAATGCAGTTTCAAATATTGCACACCAAACAGGCTACACGACATAGTTCTCAAGATGACTACGCAATACACAGAGTGCTTAGATTGTTGCGCGTTGTAAATACACGCACTTAATGAAATGATTTATGAATGTGGAATAACACAGTGCTATACTTGGCACTTAAACTCAGAAATAAAACAAAAACTTGACAATACACAAAATGCTTGATATTAATAAACTTCGGCGTTGTGCGGGAATACAAAATACAATGACATAGATGAGCTTTGGTTGTAATGACTTCTTCTGTCAACTCTTCAGCTGATGTTGGTTCTCTCTACCTATCTTCTTCTTCTCTGCGCATCAACTTCTTCTCTTCATCATCCTACAAAAGCTAAGACCACCTCAACATTAAAGACTGTCATTAATACTAATGACTCTTCAACCACTTAACTTAAGCCGAGAAGATAGAGATCGGCTCCATTTATAACTCCCTTCATGTCGACTGACTTTTGAGTAAATGTGTGACTTTGCACTTATAGACTGTCATACTGTCTAGCTGACATTTCGGTTGACTGACAAAATGACTGACAGACAAATCGGTGGAGACATGAAGATCTCACCGACATGTAATTACAATTTCCAACATTTTGTCTAAAATCTAGTAATAAATTCAGAAGGATGATTGTAATTGCATATTGTAATGGTTGAGATCACATATTCTAGGTGTCTCCAAAGTTTTTGAGGGTGCCTACTCTATTTATACACTAAAAAAAATGATTTAAACAATGTAAAATTGTGATTTTGCCAATAATTAATTTGTCAAATTCATGTGATAATAACAACCGAAAATAAAAAACACATAAAATTTAAACTAAACCATAATCCTAAACAAATAAAGACAACTTCTCTACTCAAATTAGCAACATCATCACAAATAAAAATTTGACCTAACAAGAAAAACAAATACAAAGATGCAATCACACGGACAACATTAATAATACTGAACATAATCATCCAACGATAACACTTATTCATTACCATTTTCCAAAATCACCCATCACCGCTTTTGGGTTAAAAATTACAAGATCACCCATCAAGGCTTTTGGTTAAAAATTAAAATGCTTTCTTCACATTTCAAAAGGTTTGTTGACATTTGAATCGATCCAAAATTTCTATTTTTTTAAAACATCCCATTCAATAGAAATTAGATTTTCTTTCACCATATTTTTTTTAAAACATTCGATTTAATAGAAATTAAATTTCCTTTCACCATATTTCAGTTGTTGACATTTGAATCGATCCAAAATTTCTATTTTTTTAAAACATCCCATTCAATAGAAATTAGATTTTGAGAATCTTTAGTTTCACCAAAATTTGGAAATATTTTCGAATCTTTAGTTTGGACCAAATTTTAGAAATACTTTCTAACTTAATNCCTTGTATCAGGGACTTCCATCGCTCATCCATCCATGCCTCCACCGTTTTGGGGTTGGGCCATAACCCCGTAAACTTTCCGATGAGGCCTTTTTCTGCTAGCAGGAGGGCAAGATTGCAAGGCTCCTCTGGAGATAGCTCCAGTGAAGGGATCTCTGCCTGCTTCTTGACGAACTTGGACGGGAGAGAGGACCTGGGTTTCGATCCTGCCTGCCGGATTAACGCTTTGAATTCTTCAATGGGATCTTCTTCCATCTCGTCATCCGGTTTTGGGGCCATCGTAGCACCTCCGGCCACAAATCGCAGAGGTACCGACCGCCAACCAAATCGGAGAGTCGTTGCTCCAAAACGCGTGCAAGGCCCTTCGAAGCAAGATGGTGACCTCCTGCAATCAAAAGGATGGATCCAGTCGCAAAGGCCGACCACCGCTCCAAACACCTGCAAGAAACCACACGTGATTCGCTGGAGGATGGTTTGATGTCGATCCGCGGCCCTGGAGGGGCGCGCTGGCGTGCAAATCGTGGGAGGTATGCTCTGAACGGTTGCTACAGGTTGATCCGAGCTCCTGCAAACCAAAATCTGAGCTCCTGCAAACGAAATCCAGTCCGGAGGCGGCTAGGGTTTGGGCCCTAGCCGCTTTGGCTTTCCACTTCGCTTCATTTGTTCTTCGCCTACCACGATAACATTAAGATATTAAAAATATAAAATTGGAAATATTTTCGAATCTTTAGTTGACCAAATTTTAAAAATATTTTCTAACTTAATTATTATTCCTTCGTATGGATAACATTAAGATATTAAAAATATAAGAGAGAAAAAACTTGTATACACAAAAAAAAAAAATATGTTGGACCATTTTATTAATTCAATGAACTAATACATATAAATAAAAGAAGCTCCGTGTTAAGATCGACAAACTACTTTCCTTATAAAATAATTTAATTGAAAAAAAATTTCAACCTCCCACCATTCTAGTAAGTATTTAGTTGAAAAGAATCTCATACATCCAACTAATAAGCATCTGGTTGAAAATAATTGGTTACAAGTTAGGAACAATTTCTCTCCTTAAATACCATTTCTATCTAATGTTGATTTATAGTCATTACAACCATATATATGATCACCACCTAAGACAAGTAGGAGTTACATATTTCAACATAAGGTGCATTTTGTTCATTTAGTACAACTATTCCTTATCTAATTTACATGATGAAAATGTTGAATTTGACAAATGCGGAAACACAAATTGACATAAGGCAAAACACAGTGACACAAAAATAAAAGACATAGAGATTTAATGTGGTTCACCCAAAAATTGGGTTGCGTCCATCGAGCAGATGTATCGATTTTCTTTTATTCAGATCATGGAGATTACAGCAGCTCACTCACACCTTTCACCACTCCATATTTGCCTCTACGGGGTTACATAATTTATATACAGTTACATGGAAAACTGATTATAGAATTCCCTCAAAACAATTTCTAACTTGGGATGAACAGTTATAACAAATGCTGAATTTTTGGATCTGAAATCCTAATCATGGGAAATTTGTTGTCACCGTTTCCAACAATCTCCACCTTGACAACAATTAACCTGATACCTTGCTCCTACTTTTGTTCATCGCCTTTTCTGCAAGCCAAGAGAAGCCAAGCACCATCATAGCTTCTCTAACAGTACTGGTTTTGTGAACATGTCTATGCAATTCTCCTTTGTATGCACTTTCTCAAGAGAGACTCTACCTTCATCAATGACCTGTCTTACAAAATGGTACTTAATAGGCATATGTTTTGTTTTACTGTGATAGGCTGGATTCTTAGCTAAGTGAATAACAGTTTGACAATCCCAAAGTAACTTTACTTTGTCCTGCATCCTTCCAAACTCACCAAACAGACCTTTCAACCAAACTATCTCTTTGCAAGCATGCGAAGCAGCTACATATTCTTCTTCTGTAGTGGATAAAGAAACAATGTTCTGTAGCTTTAACATCCAACTAATATCTCCACCTGCAAGAGTAAAGACATACCCTGAAGTCAACCTTCTCTTGTCTAGATCACCCGCAAAATCAGAATCAACATATCCACAGACTAACTCACGACCACTGTTATAGGTGATACAGTAATCACTTGTGCCCATTAAATACCGAAGCACCCATTTCACTGTTGCCTAGTGCTCTTTACCTAGATTTTTTATATACCTGCTGACAACCCCAACTGCATGTGAAATGTCTAGCCTTGTACTAACCATCGCATACATTAGACTTCCTACTGCATTAGCATATGGTATTCAAGACATATATTCATTTCTTCTTTTGTACTAGGACATAAACTTGACGAAAGCTTAAAAAGGGAAGCCAAAGGGACTAAAATTGGTTTCACATCGTTCATACCAAACCTCAAAATTATCTTGTCAACATACTTCTGTTGTGACAACCAAAGCTAACCATTCCTCCTGTCTCTGAATATCTCCATGCCCAAAATTTGCCTTACTGCTCCTAGATCTTTCATATCGAACGTCCTAGCCATCTGAGCCTTTAACCTGTTGATCTCAGTTATGCTTTTGCTTGCTACAATCATATCATCAACATACAATACTAAGATAATGAATATGCCATTATTCAATTTCTTAAAGTATACATAATGATCATACTCATTCCTTGTATAATTTTGGCTCACCATGAAAGAATCAAATTTCTTGTACCATTGTTTGGGTGAATGCCTCAGACCATACAATGATTTCTTGACCCTGCAAACAAATTTCTTGCTACGATTCTAAACGAACCCTTTCGGTTGTTCCATGTAAATTTCCTCATCAAAATCTCCATGTAAGAAAGGAGTTTTAACATCTAGTTGCTCCAAATCCAAATCAAGCAATGCAGCTAATGCTAACACAATTCAAATTGAAACAGTTTTTACAATTGGTGAAACAATTTCATGAAAGTCAATACCTTCTTTCTGAGAATATCCTTTCGCAACCAGCCTTGCTTTGTATATTTCCACCTTATCATCAACACCCTTCTTCAGCTTGTAGACCCACTTGCAACCTATAGTTTTTCTGTCTCTTGGAAGTTCTACAAGGTCCCATGTAGCATTCCTTTCTAATGCCTTCATTTCATCCTTCATCGCTTCTTTCCATTTATCATTGTTTGAAACCTTCACAGCTTCCTGATAGCACGAAGGTTCATCACCATTAGTACTTAAAGAAACTGATGAAACAAAATCATCATACCTTCTTGTAGGATTTCTGACTCGTGTAGATCTCCTTAGGGAAGTTTGTGGCTCATCCACAATCTGTTGACTGTCATGATCAACCATGTCTTCCTCTATTGTAGGAGACTCTTCATGAACATCTTCTTAAACTTGTTCATGTTCACCTTCATTAGTTTCAAACTAAATTTGTTGATAGTTTGGTGTTTCTTCCTATTTCATTTGAATATCTACATTTGATTTGATGAGAGATGATTCATCAAATATTACATCTCTGTTAATGGTGATCTGATGGGCAGTAGGATCCCACGACTTGTACCCTTTAATACCATCACCATATCCAACAAAGATAAGCCTTTTTGACTTTGTATCTAATTTAGAATGCTAATGTTTCATAATTAGAGCATAGGCATCACAACCAAAATTTTTAAGATTAGAATAGTTACAAGGGTGACATGTCCATACCTCTTCAGGATTTTTCCATTCCATTGCTATTGATGGTGATCGATTCACCAGATAACAAGCTGTAGTTACTTCTTTTTCCCATAGTTCATGCTGCAAATTGGTGTTACTAAGCATACTCCTTTCTCTCTCTAGAAGAGTCGCGTTCATACGTTTAGCAACTCCATTTTGCTGAGGAGTATAGGCAGTGGTTTTATGCCTATCGATCCCAAATTCCTTCCAATAATTCTCAAACTCCATTGATGTAAATTCACCACCATTATCTGTTCTTAAACATTTAATGGATCTACCAATTCTCTTTTCCACTAAAGCTCTAAACTGCTTGAAAACTGTAAATACATCGTCCTTACTCTTTAGCATATAGATCCACACCTTCCTAGAGAAATCATCTATAAAAGTTACAAAATATGATGATCCTCCATATAAAATAGTAGGATATGGTCCCCAAACATCAGAATGGATATAGTCTAGGATTTCTTCACTGGTGTGTCTTCCAGTTTTAAATCTCTGCCTATTCTATTTTCCATAAACACAGTTTTTGCAGAAATCTAACTTTAAAGACTTTAGGCTAGGAAGTAACTTGCGATCAATTAATACCTTTAATCCTTGTTCGCTCATATGACCCAACCGTTGATGCCACAGTCAAACAAAATCACTATCATTCCCAGATACCGCTATCGCATGATCTGATTCAGTCCTCCCTTCTAACAGAAATAGGTTATCAACGTTCTTTTCTTTCATAACCAACATAATTCCTTTCTAGACCTTCATAACTCCACCTTGACCAATAGTCTTATAACCTCCTCTGTCGAAGACTCCCAAAGAGATCAGGTTCTTCCTAATATCAAGTACATGTCTTACATCAATTAGTATTTTAAAAGTTCCATCAAACATCTTAATTGGAATGCTACTAATTCCCACAACTTTAGATGAAATATCATTTTCCATGTAAACTACTCCATCATCTATAGACTGGTAAGTAATAAACCATTGTCTATGAAAACACATGTGGTTTGAAGCACCAGAATATAATAACCATTGTTGACCATGACGTGAACTAGTACTAATTGATAAAACTTCATCAACTATACCTGAATCTGTTGTTGAACCTATTTCAGTTTCATTTTCTTCCTTTGTCTCTTTTGGAGGGTCTTCTTTGGAGGCTTGCTGTCGCTTCCAATAGTCCTTCTTCAGGTGTCTAGATTTGCCACAAAACCAACACTTGATCTTGCTCTTTCTGCCCTTTGACTTTGACCGAGAAAAATCCCTCTGACCTTGTCCTCTTTCTTTTGGTCTACCTCTGATCACCATGCCTCAGATGTAGAGGTTTCTAGTTTGGATTTCTTCCTTGTTTCCTCAGACAGTAAAGATCCAACAATATCATCAAACTCAATACTTTCTGTCGAGCGAAAACCAATGGAGGTAACGAAATGATCCCACGATGCGGGCAAAGAGCACAATAAAGTAATTTCTTTGTCTTCAAATTCAAATTTCATTCCCATGATATCTAACTGGACTAGAAGAGTATTGAAAGTATTCAGATGATCAACTATTTTTGTATCTTCCTTCATGCGCAAACTATACAATTTCCTTTTCAAGAAGATCCTGTTTGTCAAGGATTTCGTCATGTACAGACTTTTCATCTTTGACCACAAACCGGCCGTTGTCTTCTCTGTAACAATGTTGAACAGTACATCGTCGACCAAACACAGGCGTATGACACTCAGTTCTCTTGCATCCATCTCATCTTAGTCTTTCTTTGTTATGGATGCGGCCTGTTTCGCTTTTCCCAAAAGCACCTTCACAACGTCTAGTTGCACGAGCAGATCGTACATCTTAACCTTCCAGATCTCAAAATTATTCTTACCATTAAACTTTTCAATTTCGAATTTAACACTCTGCACCTTTTTCATTAGAAAAAACATAAAAAACAAACACCTTATTTGTAATATCAAAAACACTTTCAAAAAAATAATTGATAAAAAATTAATTAAAAAAAAAACTTTTTAATTAATACATATTATATGAAGCATGCACCCTTTAATATAATATCATATAACACAAATCAACCTTTTCGTAAGTCCTCCACCTTTTAATATAACTCCTTTTAATTTAAGATGAGCGCTGCACCTTTTAATATAACTCCTTTTCATAAGTCCTCCACCTTAACATTTAAGGTGAGCGCTCCCATCCAATAGGTGTTTAAGGACATGAGCTCTCCCATCCAATAGCTCCCCTCCAGAAGGAACCCAAACGCTAATGCAAAAATGTCAGCACTCCCACAAATAAATGAAATCTTGCCCCTTCAACACGTGCGCCTCAGCACGTTGATGTAAAACAGGAGTTCCTTGACCCTGCTCGGTCCGTGCGCACCAGTATCTTGTCCAGGCTTTATGTTCAGACAACAATTCTTTTCTTGCACAGTCAAAACGTTTTCCCCGACCTCTGATACCACTGGTTGAATTTGACAAATGCAGACACACAAATTGACATAAGACAACCAAAAAAACCAGTCACGCAGAAATAAAAACACAAAGATTTAACGTGGTTAACTCAAAGATTGGGCTACGTCCACTGAACAGAGGTATCAGTTTTCTTTTATTCAGATCATGAAGATTACAACAGCTCACTTACACCTTTCACCACTCCATATTTGCCTCTACGGACTTACATGATTTATATACAATTATATGAAAAACTGATTATAAAATGCGCTCACAATAAATTCTAACTTGAACACAAATTCTAACTTAGGCTGAATAGTTTGTTACACACAACAAATTCTAACTTGGTTACAAATTCTAACTTGGGTTGAATAGTTACAAGAAATGCTGAATTTTTGGATCTGAAATCCTAATCATGGGAAATTTGTTGTCACCATTTCCAACAGAAAAGGCAGTGAGCAAATCATTAACTATTCTCTATTTTAACCAATCATAAAGTAATATCTGGATAATTAGGCCGAAAGGCGTACACCTATTGACAATGGACAGATTTAATAGGGGTTTAGTGCTTAATAAGTTTTCTATGGACATGATTAAATATGGCTAGAATATTCTTAGTAGTCACACAAAATAAATGGCTGTGATTTCAATCATTAACTTCCTAGCTATTATAAAGACATCCGTTTATGCGTTTATTTTTTTACATTTACTTAATCATATTTAAAAATTACTTTGATAGCTAACTGATTGCCACGTAAGTGATTAAGAAATTAAAATATTAACACCAGATAAATGAAGCCCAACAGTTTATTTGTTAATAGATAATAAAATTTAATATATTCTTTTAAAGATTCATTTCATCTTCTCAACCTTTTCACCAACAACTATTTTGCTGCTGTGCTAATTTAGATCAATCAATCCATTTTTTGTTCAGATTTTCGCAGGTACAGCCCACGCAGCTTACAAACTAATGCCAGTGTATCCACTGAATCGGCAGACGATCCCTGCAAAGTTGGGATACGATTAACGCTGTGATTTCCCAACTCGATTACATATTTGTGGTTGTTATTATTGTTGATTGTAAGGTATTGTGATTGTCACAATTTATTTTCATGATTTTGTTGCTGTGTTTTAGAGATTGTTAAATTTAGTTCGATATGAGATATTTTTCATTTTGTGCTATGTTTTAGGTGATTGTTATTTAGTTGTTATGTTTTAGGTGATTGTTAAAATTAGTTGGAGATGTTTTTTCAATTAATTATTCTTATTTTAATATGTATTTAAGTATTCTTATTTTAGTATGTAATTAATGTTATTTACGCCTAAAGGTATATTTATTGATAATGGGCAGATTTAATAGGGGTTTAGTGCTTAATAAGTTTTGTATGGACAGGATTAAATATGGCTGGAATATTCTTAGTAGTCATACAAAATAAATGGCTGTGATTTCAATCATTAACTTCCTAACTATTATAAAGGCATCCGTTTA
>SNQJ01S0006955.1:148228-162739 GCA_010110895.2 Picea sitchensis | reverse complement strand
TTTCTACACGGTTATACCATTGGTGAATCAAATATCGTATCAGTGCTCCCAATCATTGAGAAGAAGGTTATGAGGGCCAATATGGACAATTTCATGCAAACAAAATGATGGGAGGATTTCTTTCAAAAGCTCCCCCACTTTGGAACCCCACCTACATTCAAGAATAATGACTATGCAAGCTCCAATAGCAAAGACAAAAGGACTTAGAAGAGATAAGCTACCTTATCCACTTTTTAATAGTTTCTTCTCCCATAACTTTTGGTCCAAAATATGGTTTTATCTCAAACTTTAATATCAATTTTCTAATAGTTGTTATTTATCTGGTTACCATTTTGAATACCGATGCAACTTGAATATGAAATAATTTGAATTTTATTTCCTTGGTATCAATTTCACTTTCTACCAGTTAAAAAAAGTAACTCTTTGAAAGATGAATATAATGATACGAAGATTCAATAGATAAATCCATGAATTCTAACATCAATAATTTGGAAGAAATAACAAATTAAGTTGTTTTATATACAACATAGATACATCTAGCTACACTCCATGTTAATTCCTAAGTATTTGAAACTAAAAATTCCATTAGAAAAAAGAAAATCCGTTTGTAGCCATAAAAATACCAACCAAAATCCTAATCCTATATCCATTATCCAACAAAACTACAATATAGAATAGAATAACTTTAATGCAATTACAACCTATTATCCCCAAAGTAAATAAGCATTTTGAGATTTTATTGACAGTAGTATAATGATGAAGATGATCAAATCCATTTCATACTTGAATGTAAGATGGACATTCTAAAGAACAGAACCATCATACAAAAGATTTGGATACCCTTATGACAACCTAAGAACCATGAATAGCATGTGCAAGACAACATGATAGATGGAGTTTCTTGTCGGTAGAAATGAGGGAAACTACAGGTGCAATTTGTCCCAATTGATCCCCCATCCTGAATAGTTTGTCATCACTATAGAAACTTTAGTTTGAACTAGACCATCATTTAATCTGTATTTTGAAGTTTCAGTTACTACTCTTGGTTATGTTCTCTATCTCATAAAATCTACAAAAAATGAAGTTTCCTTGATGTCAAAGAGGCCACAATATTTCAATGGAGATATAATTATTGATTCAACTAAGAAACATATTTATTCTCCAATTCTACGGTGTTGTTGAAGCAGATTAGGTATCATGAACATGGAGTATCCCTTCATGTCAAGCAGTCATTTTTCTAGTATAATAGAAGTGATGGTAACATTGACAAAAAAAGAATCCAAGCTTTTGGTGCTTCTATATTTCACCCCAATAGTTCAAGCTATTTTCCTCTTGGGAAATCAAGTGATCAGGATATACAATCAATTATACAAGGAGAAAATTTGGATATATTAGAAATCCCAACATAGAAAATCAAGTTTTTCTGAATAAACCAAATCTTTCTATATAACAAACACTGGATGTAGTTGTTTCAGTCCTGGGTTGAAAAGATGGAAACATTTGTCCACTCTACAGAGCTTGGCTGGAATATTGTGGCATTAAGGCCATGTATTGTAATCTAAGTACAAAAAGGTGTTGATTGAAGATGCAAAAATTGGGTTCATTTAACATTAAAGGGTAGCTTTATGTTTGAATTGCAAACGAAGTTATGTTATACCATCATTAGTGCTTCATTTGTGAGTATACCAAAGCAATCAAAAAGTTCAAAGTTGACAGAGAATAAAATATAATGGAAGAAAATAGAATAAATGAAGCACTTCTGTGGCAATTTTTCAATTTCCTCCAGAAAAGAGACGTCTAGTTGATCCTCTTGTTGTGGTTGGTACCAAGGATAAGATCCTGTGACTTGTTGACAGATATATGAGTGGCCATTTTTTTATAGTTATATCAGAGCTTACTGTCACTATGGAGATGTTGTTAATACTATAAAATGGTCGAACAAACTTGAGTGATTTTCATAAAAGAGCACTTCCCTGCCTTATAGTAATGAGAAGGAGCATTTGGTAAGATGTGAATGAGATGTTGTTGGAATTGTAAGTTTAGAAGCTAAACACAAATGTATTGATGATATTGTTCCAATTTACAAAAGAAATTTTGACACATGTTCTCAACATTTGTTCCAGCAAAAGTGTTCTTCCATAAAAGTAATTTTCATATCTGTTCCATGCATTTTTTAAAATGTCAAATGCCACCATGATATCTCCTCCAGCATGTAGTGAAAGGGACTTGAGCACTGATATGGTTTTCAACAGAAATGGCGTTGATCTAAGGTTACAATTGGGTAGTCCAGCGTCAAAGCATAAATAACATCACATTCTTGAATGTAAAGGAGGTGCACCCAACATATTTGGAAACCATTTAAAATACTTATGACTGATTTCGAGATAATTTTATCCAAGGAGGGCGTTCAAGACCTTATCTATTCTGGTAAAACACGTAGTTCCACTTTTGGAGGAGAGTCATGGTCGTGTTGCACCTATCCCACTATATATCCATTTTTCTAGGGATTTATATTGGTAGTGACTAAAGTGAAAGCTTGATGAAGGAGGGCGTCCAAGAATCTTATTTTCACAAAGAAATTTTCCTTCAATCCACTTTCGAATGAAGATATTAGATATAAAGGGAAATGTCCAGCCCTTGAGGAGTTATTTTAATTATTAATATTATGTAATGCTCATATGTTGAAGAGGGATTACATTAAGGAAGGATTTCGTTAGCCTAAAGAGGAAGACAATCACTTTATCAGTCCCTGCCGAAGGCCAGGACTCTAGCGTTCGCTTCAATGTTGACTTGATATTAGTTATGCAGTTGACTATAAATTTCTACCAAATTTCTAATGTTCTATATTGTAAACTTTATATTTTATATTTTATATAATAAAAATAATTAATCTTCGTGATTTCATTGGATCATACATTCTAAGTCTTATTGCAAACTTTGGATCATACATTCTAAGTCTTATTGAAAAAATTTGTCTTCCAGAGAATTCGTTTCTTTTACATTTTTATTTTTCATTCAAATATTACAACTAAGATGATGCAATGTCTTCATTATATCCTAAGTTTCCTTCTTTGTTAGTGCACATTAACACCTGCATTAATACTACACTTGAATGTCAGGGTCTATTTTGACAAATGTTTCCATCCTAGCTCCACCGCCAGGACATTAGCGACTTCATAATATGGCCTTTCAAGCTTCAACCGACACCACTGTTCCTTCCCTCCACCGCCTAGACATTGTCGCTTCATAAGATGGCCTTTAGAGACATTGTCACTTCATAATATGGCCTTTTGAGCTCGAGTATGCACCACTGTTCCTTGCCTCCATCTCCACTTCCTACACCACTCTGCAGGCTACCTTCTCCATCGCCTATACAACACTACCTTCACAAGAAGGCTCAACATTCAGATTAATCCGGCAACTACAATGGACTACTTTGACATAGTAGTGGATCTAATACTACGGAAGGAATAAAGAGTTGGGTCCTCAGTCGATCAGATTAAAGGGAGGACTAGTAGAGAGACACCCCTTTTTGCCCCATAAATTATCTATCTTCTATTTATGGAGTGAATTTCCCTCCATCTACATGGATCGCCCAGTATCGTTCTCCAACTATTTTCCATTGTAATATTTGAATTTACAATGGCAGTACATTATACAAACGATTTATTTCTATTTAATGATGGTAAGCATCACAATATTTCATTATCGCAATGTAAATTTTAAGTTCAAAATTAATCAACCCAAATCCAAATCCCTACCTTGCATTATGTGTTACAGATACCCACTCCACTACTCATTTTGTGTATTTTTGGAATAGAATAAAGCAAACCAAAACCATCACCATTTCTGCAAGTTTAAATAAATAAAAAATGGCGGCTCATCAACATCTCACCTCATCCTTTTCTTCTCTGTTACTTCCTCGTTGCCCTCAACAAACGTTCTACAACACTGCTTCTGTCTGTTGTATTGGGTTTCTCTCGTTTAGTTACTGTACAAATTGAATAATAAAGAACTACAAAGTTTCTAGGTGTAGGTGCAGAAGTCTATGTAGCCTTGTTTCCCACCTCCAGAATGAGAGAAGATCATTCCCCACAAAGCCCAAAATAAAAAACTCAAATGATACTCTCATGGAATCCCAGCATTCGAAGACAAATCGATTTGGAGCTCAAACCATGTTAGATACCAACCTTTGCTTTCTATTTTTGAGTTGTCCAGATGGAACATATCTACAAGCTTAGAATCATATTTCTTTTTTGTGACTCTATACATTCCTTTTCTAGAACAATTCACTTGCATTTCTCTCTATTGCAGTTTACAGATCTACCACCCTGTTGCTCAACAAATTAGAACCATGGCATGCAGACCTGTGTCAAGGTTTCTGTCATACTTGAGATTTTCATTTGACAAACAAGCAAGTGTGAAAGTCCATTCCCCTGACTGCAGAGAGGGAGCCCTGCTAAATTATGTCTTGCAAAATGCAGAGAAGGGAAATGCAGAGTCTGTCCTGAGAGCCATTGACAATTTTACTCACCATACTTGGCTGACAATTTTAGGAAAGGAGAAGGGTTCTCTTTTGGACGCTGCAGTGCAAAAATTTGATTCCAGAGTGGCCTTAGAGCTTGGAACTTATTGTGGATATTTTTCCATTAGAATTTCTTCCAAGATGGCAAAGCCTGTCAGCAAGTTGATTTCTATAGAAGTGAACTCACATAACTATGCAATTGGCAGAGAAATGATAGAGCATGCAGGTAAAATATTCTGTAGTTGTAATATAAGTCAATCATTTTGTTATCTCATAGTCTTAAAACATAATATCAATATGGTTATTGTACTTTTTTGGAAAAAAATTATGTCTCTCTCTGTGCTTGATCTTTGATATTAACTAATATCATGTTGGTGTATGGGATGTTGTGAATTATTTGGTTAATAGAGTTGCATATAGAGAGAGATAACCTTCTTTTCCAGCTGCATGTGTTTCTTTTGGCTCTAGTTCTCAAATAATCTGTAGAGTGCATCATTCAATCCATATCTCTGTATCTTCTGTATCAGTTTATCCCACAGGTTATCAATGAATTACATTGTCCACCAATGAAGGTTGTATGTACTATAAACTAGTTCATGTTCAGTTAATCTTTTGTTTTTTGTTGCTAACTTGTTATCTCTCTATCTTCCTGCCTGCTTACATGATTTTTGAATTTCCTGTAATTTTGGGGCCCAAGGTTAAGACTGGCGCTAAATTTGGGTTGATCTGATTTTTTTTTTCTCATTCAAAATTTCAGAGCTGAACACTGTTATCATTCGTTCATTTCCCTTAAAAATAGATTTAATTTATGGGTAGCCATGGCCAATTCATTAATCCTTGGTTTTAGAGTTCAATCACACTACCATATATGTTACTACCACCCAATGTGGGTAAGCATGTCGAATATTCCCTTTTCTATGGGTTCCACCAGTTCTCGAACTAACTGGAAATGCCCTGGGAAATTTCTGAAGGCTGAGACCAATCAGCCCAAAAGGGCATTGTCTCTTGTGCTCGCATCGATGTCGAACTCATCTTGAGTCATGGTTTCCCAGATCAGAATGTCCAGGAATGGAATTATTCTTGCAAGAATACAACGTTCAGATGCAAGGCTTGTCAAGAAACCAGCCAACCATTTATAGGATACATGTCCTAAAGCCAATATTTTCCATGGAAGAAAGGGGAAATTGATTAAACCTAGAGGATGGAATCTAACTCCTGGGTCAATTCGCAAAAAGGGAGAAGTTCAACTTGAGATTTATGCACTGTCTAAGGCGTCGATGGCCCCTTCTACTGCAAGGGATGGACATCAAATTGTGGTCATCGAAACAGTACCTAGATTTACTAAACAACTAATTCAGACAGACATCCCTTCAGAAGGGCTGAAGAGGCCACATGAATAGGAGAACTCTGATCTGGAAATGCAAATTTCCCTTACTTCCAAGGGAGACATTCATTGTGATATAGATGGGCAGGTAGTTTCACAGGAGCCTCCACCAGGCGTGATCCCTTCAGCTGAGTGGAAGGATCTTCCAAAGAATAAGGGTAAACAAGATGTTTGTGCAATTATTTTTGAATGAGTAGGTGAACTACCGATCTTCATGATTATAGATGGTTTTCAGTAGTCAGGTCAGACTCATAGCCTGGCTGATCATTGTCATGTTTATTTTCTCTACTGCAGTTGAAGGGTTCATCCATTGTATATCAGGGCCCTAGTCTGAGTCAATAGAGATCGTTGACCCAAACATTGGTATTCTGCTGAACATTTTGAGATAATATAACCAATGTGTTTTTATTTAGAAAAAAAAAGAATGAAAATCTGTTCGTCCACAATTTGACAAAAATACATTATTTTATCCTTCATCCAGTTTTCCAAGGCTTCTTCCAGATGTTACCAGTGCATTTTTTTCTATCGAAGGCACTCTTTCCTTATAACACAAGTCCATTATTTTTCCAATGAAACTTTCTCAGCTACGTGTATATTGAACTACTGTTAATTTTTTTTCACTTGTTTTGGTTCTTGAAAGCATAGCATTTTTTCACTTGTTTTGGTTCTCGAAAGAATTTCTATGCGTCTTTTTCTTTAATGAAATTTATTTCATTAAAATGCAGTCGTAATCGCTTCTGAGCCCCACAACATATCAATATATTATTATCATATTTTCATCAGAATGAGAATGAACACAAAATTTATCCAAACTGCTTTCTAATGCATATTCTCTTTTCAAATCAATTTAGAGTGCCTCTAATGTTGAACCTACTTCAAATATTTTGTTGCATCGTAGCCTTATGACTTAATGCTAGTAATGGGCATGTTCAAAATTTTATTGCTAATAAACTCTTGTATTAATTTGTCCTTGAGAATTTTAGAACACCTGTAATCTAGATCATACTTCAAATGTTTTGTTGAATCTAGTCTTATACTAGAGGCTAGCAATGGGCATGTCTCCATGAATTGAATTTTAATAGAATTTTATGTTGATTTGTCCTCATCAGTATTGTCCTCAAAGGTGACAGTGTTGAAAGGAACATTGATTGAAGTTCTTGATGAATTAGACGAGTTCCTTTATGAAATGGCAGGCTCATCATTTGATTTCACATTCATGGATCACTTCAAGCATTGTTATTTGCTAGATTTTCTGTTACTTAAGGAGAGAAGCATGCTTGGCAAAGGAACATGCATTGTTGCAGACAACATAGGATTTCCAAAGGACCAAAATTACTTGAATTATTTGAAAGAACATCCTGAGGAATTGGAGACTGAGGCATACAAATCTAATGTGTAGTGCTTGAGGTGGTTCCCAAGCACAATGACAGTGTCTACTTATAAAGTTGATGTAGTAAGGATGGTGACATAGTTACTCCACTCTTGTCTTTATGAATTAAGTTGGTCAAATTTATAGATCAAAATGGCCATGCACAGGGAAAATTCTTAGCCTATTTTCATTAAATGTATATTAGCATACGATCGTGGGATTGAAATGGATGTGTTATAAAGGAATAAATAGTAATAGTAGTAGTAGTCCCTAATTCCTGAACAAGGGTCTGCCAATATGACTGAGCAAGTTGTGTAAATAAAACCCAAAATTTTATATTATCTCATTGAAACATTTACAAATACTAAAGCTAGAAAGTCTAATTTTTAACCTTGTTTGAGGGTACCATATGTAATTGACTTCTCAACTGTCAGTATGCAGAGATTTTAACAGTACTGAGGTTGCCTGCATAAGCCACATAAAACCCATAAAACTATCTAGCCTGGTATGAAAGATGGTTTACAACGAATCATATCACTACAATGATGAGGCTACTAACTGATTGGTAAAAATAGCAGTCTGGACTCTGCTAAAGACCAAACAATTGGAATGCTCCTCCTCCAAGTCTCTTCTCTAGAGGATTTTGTCCCCACAAATAATCTGTTAGGGGATTTGGAATTGGAAGAAGCGTCTAACAATAAACTTCTACACAAATTGTGTAAATCAGGTAGACTAATAGAAGATTTTAATCTTCTTGATCAAATGCTGGAAAAGAATCACATTCCCAATGTTATAACTTGCAGAAAAATTATTGTTTCTCTATGTAGAGTGGGCAGAACAAATAAAGCCAGCAAGGTATTGGATATGCTGGTTATATCTGAGCTTGTTCCTGATCTTATAGCATATAATATCTTGATTAATGGGTTAAGCAAAAAGGGCCATATGGAACGTGCAATGCAATATTTTAATGAGATGCAGGTGAATGGGTGCCTTCCTGACGTAGTTACATATAATACAGTGTTGAGAGGTCTCTGCCATCAAGGTAAATTGGTCCTTGCTTTGGAGGTTCTCAATCAACAGTTATAGAATGGCTGGCTGCGTAATGTTATTACTTATAATATATTGGTGGAAGCAACCTGTAAGGATGGTGGAGTGGATGTGGCGATGAGACTCTTGGATGAGATGGAAAATATGGGTGTTGTTCCTAATGTGGTGACATACAACATTTTGATCAATGGGTTCTCTAAAGAAATTATATTGGACGAAGAAATAGCATTTCTTAATGATATGCCATCAAAGAGGTGCCATCCCAATGTGATTAGTCACAACACTCTTTTGGAGGGTCTATGCAATGCCAGGATATGGGAGGATGCAGAACAACTCTTATCTGACATGGGCCAGAGAGGATGTTCTGCTAATGTTGTCACTTACAACATCCTCATCAATTTCCTTTGCCAGTAAGGGTACTTGATTGAGGAAATCGGTGTTTTGCAGGAGATGGTGGTAAAGGGGTGTAAACCCAATTCATTTTCCTACCATCCAATAATCAATAGGTTTTGTAAAGAGGGAAATATGGATGTTTCAATTGAGTGCGTATATGAGATGGTTTCCAAAGGTTGTTTCCCTGACATGGTCACCTATAGTACTTTGACAACAACTCTATGCAAGGATTGGAAGGTGGACCAAGCTGTAGATATCCTTAACTGCCTAGGAGATGAGGGTCCTCTGCCTTTACTCTTAGCTTACAATACAATGCTTGAATGGATATCAAAGAATGGCCATTTAAAGAAGGCATTTGAGGTTCTAGATGCATTGATCAAGAAAGGCCTTATTCTTGATGCTAGTACTTATGCATTAATGTAGAGGGTCTTTGTAGAGAAGGAATGGTGGACGATGCACTGGAGCTACTGTTTTTTATGGAAAATAAATCATATAAGACTAATGTGGCAACTTACAATGCCTTGATTCTTGGCTCATGTAAGGCACACACGAAACATCTGGCTATCGACGTCTTGGGTAATATGGTGGAAAAAGGTTGTAAACCCAATGAAACTAATTACATTACACTGCTTAAGGGTATAGACTATGAAGGAAAGGCGAATCAGGCTATGGAGTTGCTGAATGAGTTGGTTTCTAGAGAAGTTGTTGCTTGTAGTTCTGTCCAATGTACAACCCTGCAAAATGTAGTATGGGTAGAACAGTGGAAAACAACCAACGGATAAGTTTTCAATGATATCAATTTGGTGATCATACCCACCTCCTTTGGAAAAAAACCAACGAATAAATNNNTCTGTGTTGGGGTAAGATAGAGATTTACCAAATGTCAAGATAGGGATGAACAGTTGCAAAATCAAGTCCTGCGATTTGGTTATTTGTGATGAATTTTTCCCCCACAGAGAAGCCTGGATTGTTCTCTCTTTTGGACTCCCCATAAAATCCTTCCAAATCAGCCTCCAGAAGATGGTTTTCATCAATGGATTTGACATGGCTATCCATCTCCTCTATCCATTCCTGTTTTCTCATCACATCTAAATAACTACCATTTTTACTCATAAAAGTTGCACACAAACATTATCAAAATAATTAATTACTAGAAAAGGAAATTATTAACAGAAACCCACCAAACTAGGATCCTAGAAGAGATACTAACTCTGATAACTCACTTGAGAGTCTTGGCGAGGTTGTGAATATTTCTATATCTTATGTATCCAAAGTTAAAATGCAAGGCTTCTATGGCATGAACTACAAGACAAGTTGCAAGTAAAATTTTATCTCAGGTAATTTCTACTATAGGATCTAGATTTGGATCAAAGGATAGGTATTCCAGGAAGCTCTCATTAGGATCTAGTAGGTGCAATATTGGTAATTTGGCTTCACATCAACATCTAATGCACTTCCATTTAATTTTTCTTTATCCAGTGACCATGTCATGGAGAAACTTGGCAATAGAAGACTTTATTTAGGTGGGAAAATAATTGATGGCCATGAGTCAACAAGGATCTGGCGCTTGGAAAAAGTGCTAATGGAAAGAAATATAGGTGGGTTAGTGTTAGAGAGAACTATCTGTGTTGGAGCAGGAATTGTCCCATGCCATGTGACTTCAAATACAAATTCAAATCTCAAGCATCTAGAAGAACTATTCGTGCTATGAAACTTGTTACTTGTTGTTCCCTAGGAATTATGGGAGGGGATAGTGTTGTGGAGTTAGGGATTCCAACTGAAAGAAACAAAAATAGCATGGAAACATCAAACCAATCTATACTTCTTGGGTAGAAATACCTTCCTCTTTCAGGGGGTGAAGTGCCCATGTTTTTTCACAAAGGAAAAATGAAGTCTCAAATGTAGTGGCCTACACATTGGGTGAGATGGCTGCAATTCAATTTGTTGGAAGCACTGGAAGGGGCATATCAAGTAATAACAAGTATAGACCATTTGTATTAGTAGGATCTTCATGTAGACTCAATAATACTTTTACAGATACTAATAGTAGTTATCAAAGCCTTAGATCGGAGGATAATGTTGGCAATAACACATTGATTATATCTGATCCAACACCTTCAAGGGAAACTCTCTTATAATTCTCTCATTGGCGGAATTTGTAGAAACGACAAGATGTAGGAAGAAAAGGTTATTTTAGGCTAGATGTTTGAGAAGGATTTTGTTCCTACTTGTCTCACTTACTATACCCTTGTTGTTGGGTATTATAAATATGGAAATGTAGAGAAATCCCTAACACTTTATGAGGAAATGACTAGACATGATCTTGTGCCCGATGTTTTCACTTATAGTAGAATCATACAAGGATTTTGCATGAGTGGAAAGATTGTTGAAGTGACCAATTTCTTGCATAAAATATCAAAAAGGGGGTTTAAGCATGATTTTTTTACATATAAGAGTGTAATTTGTGGACACTACAATCTGGGTAACTTGGAATATTATTTCAAGGTCCAAGATGAAATGGAAGGAAAGGGATTTGAGCCTAACATTGATATATGCAATGCCTTCATTGAAGAATTTTGTAAAAAGGGAGAAATAGTAAATGCTTAGAAAATTACAGTGGAAATATTAGAAATCGGGTTGTCTCTAGAAAGTGCCACTTACAAAACAATGATTGATGCACATATAGATAACAGAAACATAGATGATGGTTTGAATCTGAAAATCAGATGTTAGAAAAAATTCAAGAAGTTGACACTAACACATAAAAAAGCAGCTTATAGATGCAAGAAGTTGATGCATAAATTCTAATGAAAAGAGTCTAGTTGATGATTAATTTATAGTTTCCTATGTAATGTCATTAGAAAGTATCAACACCAAGAAAGATGAAGATGCTTGAGAGATGGGTTTATATTCCTTTGGAGATCTATGATCTTGATAATTTTATGAAACTGAGTGAATTTTCCACTCATACCATACTCCTGTGATCTTTCAAGTTCTGACAGACTTCCATACTACTTCCACACCTGTATATCTTGAGGCTTTTCTTTTTTTTCTCTCCTTTATAAGGGAATTCACTCAGATGTACATTTATGATGTGGAATGGTTTTTTGGATCTTTTGGAATCTTTACTCAAATTTCTATTGTGTTTGTTGTATAATTAGTGAATAATAGATCGTAACCCAAACTATGATTTATCTCATTCTTTATGTCCAATGTGTTTTAAATGTTCTTTTGTCTTATATCCTCTCTATACTAGCCCATTTAATAATGGAGACTGGGATTTCATAACTGCAACATAAGGAATTAACAATGAAAATATGCTTCTAACAATGATTTACCATGAATTTTGCCCATTATCTTGTAGATTTAAGAATTTATTACTCATCAAGGAATTGTTCTTTGCTTGAAAAGAGATCTATGTAATGATATGATGAGAATATTGATATGAGCACATAACATTGAGGAAATTGGAGACATAACTCTTTATTTCACTCTCTTTGTATTGCTCAATAGTGCATACTATAATACAAAACTACCCGAAAACAAATATTAAATATGAAAAAAAAAATTCAAATGTGCTAAAGGGAGCCTATTTGGAGGGGACGCACTATGGAAGCCTATTGATTTGAGGTTTTGAATGGGCATGTATGCAGGCCTTTAATCACTCTTTATATTTTGTATGTACTATGCATTAGATCTCACCTACATTTAATATTCATTCTATGGCTTCAAACTTTTTAACAAAAGGAGTGGATTCTCATTGAGGTGAACAAATGGAGGGAAGTGAAGAAGACGATGACTCTATCTATGGATATTTTTGAAGATTTTGATACTAGAAGAAATGGAATATTTGCATTGATTTATGCACATGATGTTGAAGAAGGAGATTCATTTGCATTATCAAATCATTTTTTGGTCATGGCCAAGCCTCTATCCAAACATGTCAATAAAAACAATGATAAAAACCAAGGCAATGGAAACATCTCCAATGATCATAACAGAAAGAAGAGAGGACATACACATCAAATGCATGATAGAAATGGATTAGATTTGGAAAATATCATGATACAAGATCATGTATGAATGAAGAAAGGGTGCAAGAACATGGCAATAAATCTTAGTAACTTATTCGAGACTATGGGGGCCTAAAAGACTATTGTTTATTCTTGTTGAAACACAAGAAAATTGTAGAAAACTAATAGAGGAAATGCCAGTGCACCAACACTACTAATCAGGTCTCATTTGGATACACTTATTGACACTATAATGCATGATGGATCCTTGGGTATAGTTTGCACTCTAGATGCAGTCAAGGCTCTGAAAAATAATGGAAAACTAGAAGAACTTCCTCACCCATTAGAGTGGATTGGCAATTCATGATGCACTTAGAGATATTGCTTTCGATGACATTATCATGTTTAATTGAGAAACATATGGTATTATTCTTAATACATGGCTTTGGTTATTCTATGGGAATTCAATGTGTTTTCCAAATTATTATTATTTTCTTTATATATTTGATGGTTCAAGGAAATATTTTTTTATTTCCTTTCACTTTGTGGCATGACTTAAGCATATTCACCCTTTAGGATCTACTATGTCTATTTTATATTTTTTTTGAAAATATTGGTTAGTTATTTAGAAAGGGAAATGAGCTCTACTTAGCTAATCAAAGAGAAAAATAGTCTATTCACTTGGTTCCTATGTATTCATCATATGAAATATATTAGCATGAGACCGACATTCCTCTAAGGCAATTACACTTTTTATTCCAATACTAAAAGAGCATTACATGTAGCCAGTGGATGACGAGAGAATATTTATTGCACTATCATTCTTAAGTCAAAGTTGAAGAACAAGCTTGATAAACAAGTTTGAAAACAAAATCATTACATAGTTTCTGCTAATAATGAACATGTTATGGAGAGTTTCATGTAACTAAGAAAGATGTATAGTTATTGGTTCTTGTATCACATGTCAAAAATAACATTCTATATAATTCAAGTTCATTTATTTATTCATCACTTTTCCACAACTCAATTTCAAGACTCAATATGTAGTAGGATCCAAGTGACAAAAATCACATCTGCTACCCTTAATGGGATTAAAATGGGTGATAAGACTTTGATTGTGCATCGTGCTACTGCTAGGTATAGATATACATGATGGCATAATAACCCTCAGTTTAAAAACACTAAGGGTTGGTCAAAAGAGATTAACTGCAATATCGGACTCAAACAAGGTTGTCCCTTGTCCCCTACCCTTTTTGGCATATACATTGATAAATTAGAAGAATGTTTGGAAAAAGCAGGTTGTGTCAGCCCTACACTCACTGGTATAGACATCAATCTTCTTCTTTATGTCGATGATATCGTTCTTATGGCAAGGAGTCCCCGTGATCTTGAAAACCAACTAAGAATCCTCAAGGATTTTTGCTCCAATATGGGTATGGCTGTTAATACTGATAAGACTAAGGTCATGATTATTAAATCCAATAAGATCCCTTATGATACCTTTGTATATGAAAAAAACAACATGGAGGAAGCGAATTCATACAAATATCTTGGAATTGATATTCACCACAAGCTTAATTGGAGTTATAGCATTGAGAAAATGATTATTAGGGGATGGAAAACTTATTATGGGCTTGAAAACAATTGTAAATTAGCTGAACTTTGGAGTTGGGATAAGAAGAAACTCCTCTTTGAGACTCTTGTTACAGCTGCTATTCTTTATGGATGTGAAGTATGGGGCTGTAGTATCTCTCGTGAATCCTGGAGAAAGATAGAGCAA
>SNQJ01S0006955.1:72434-138818 GCA_010110895.2 Picea sitchensis | reverse complement strand
GGTTCTGCGTGTAGATGTAATCTGTATGTGCAGCTAAACTTCGCCGATTCAAACACTCTTCTTCATTCACAGTCTTCTCGCATCCCTCCTCACCGTCTATTCGCTTCGCCTCTTCTTCGCCATTACCGAACTGTAAAAACCACCATTAGCGAAAACAAAGTGAAGGCGATGAACATGAAAAGTGGATAAAGCGCTGTAGCAACCAAAGATTTATTGATCATTAAAAAGCTGTATAAAATCTTACAGCTTGGCTGATCGATAATTGTTCTCTGCTTACCACGGAATTTCTCTGACCGCCTGTATACGAACCAGAGATAAAATACCGGACGTTAATCAGATATATGATATAAGATTCTCTCGTTGCTGAGATTCTCGCTTTTCCTAGTAACTAGTGCTTACAATTGAATAGAATCGGAAATCCCTAATTTGTACATAATTGAACCTCTACTTCACAAACGTGCTCCACTTATGTCTACATTTCAGAAAAATATCTAACAGTACACAAAAGTAGATTTTAAACTGCTCGTACGAAAAATTTCAGAAAAATTGTGTTAGACATCACTTGTTAAAAACGTGAGCCTATACACTGTGCTATGTAGAAACGTAGGGCAGTATACCTTTTACAGGAGGACGGATTGCAATTACAGTTGCCAGAAGCAGGGTTACGAATATCATGAAAAGCCATGCTTTGGCAGGCTGTTCGTGCCTTGAACTTCCGCAGTACATTTTTACCATTTTTTATTCAGACGTCCGAACATCAAACTGCCTGTATTTACTTGTTATATTAACATCAAATAATGTTTTATATATATATATATATAAAATACATACATTATCTTAACAATCGAGAGAATATTTCAACTACATCCTAAAATAACGTTAATTACATACTAAAATAAGAATAGTTAAATACATAATAAAATAAGAGTAATTAATTGAAAAGACATCTCCAACTAAATTTAACAATCACCTAAAACATAACAACAAAATAACAATCACCTAAAACATAGCAACAAAATGAAAAATATCTCAGATCGAACTAAATTTAACAATCTCTAAAACACAGCAACAAAATCATGAAAATAAATTGTGACAATCACAATACCTTACAATCAACAATAATAACAACCACAAATATGTAATCGAGTTGGGAAATCACGCGTTAATCGTATCCCAACTTTGCAGGGATCGTCTGCCGATTCAGTGGATACACATTCTAATTCATACATAAACTAAGAATTATTAAAAAAAAAAAAACTAAAAAGTCAGAAACGTCTAGAATGGCATTAATTTGTAGTTTATAAGCTGCGTGAGCTGTACTTGCGAACCTGAACCAAAAATGGATTGATTATCTAAATTATCCAGATATTATTTTATGATTGGTTAAAATAGCGAATAGTTAATGATTTGCTCACTGCCTTTTCTGTTGGAAATGGTGACAACAAATTTCCCATGATTAGGATTTCAGATCCAAAAGTTCAGCATTTGTTGTAACTATTCAGTCCAAGTTAGAATTTGTGACCAAGTTAGAATTTGTTGTGTGTAACAAATTATTAAGCCTATGTTAGAATTTGTGCCCAAGTTAGAATTTATTGTGAGCGCATTTTATAATCAGTTTTCCATGTAATTGTATATAAATTATGTAAGTCCGTAGAGGCAAATATGGAGTGGTGAAAGGTGTGAGTGAGCTGCTGTAATTTTCATGATCTGAATAAAAGAAAACTAATACCTCTGCTTAGAGGACGTAGCCCAATCTTTAAATGAACCACGTTAAATCTTTGTGTCTTTTATTTCTGCGTGACTGTTTTTTTTTTTTGGTCTTATGTCAATTTGTGTTTCCGCATTTGTCAAATTCAACCAGTGGTATCAGAGGTCGGGGAAAACGTTTTGACAGTGCAAGAAAAGAAATGCTGTCTGAACATAAAGCACAAGATACTGGTGCGCACGGACCGAGCAGGGTCAAGGAACTCCGGTTTTACATCAGCGTGCTGAGGCACACGTGTTGAAGGGGCAAGATTTTATTTATTTGTGGGAGCGCTGACATTTTTTCATTAGCGCTTGGGTTCCTTCTGTAGGGGAGCGCTATTGGATGGGAGAGCTCATCTCCTTAAACACCTATTGGATGGGAGCGCTCACCTTAAATGTTAAGGTGGAGGACTTATGAAAAGGAGTTATATTAAAAGGTGGAGCGCTCATCTTAAATTAAATTAAAAGGAGTTATATTAAAAGGTGGAGGACTTAAGAAAAGGTTGATTTGTATTATATGAAAGGGTGGATGCTTCATATAATATGTATTAATTAAAAAGTTTTTTTTTTAATTAATTTTTTTATCAATTATTTTTTTGAAAGGGTTTTTGATATTACAAATAGCGGTGTTTGTTTTTTATGTTTTTTTTAAGGAAAAAGATGCAGAGCGCTAAATTCGAAATTGAAAAGTTTAATGGTAAGAATAATTTCGAGATCTGGAAGGTTAAGATGCACGATCCGCTCGTGCAACAAGGCGTGGTGAAGGTGTTTTTGGGAAAAACGAAACAACCCGCATCCATAACAGACAAAGACTAAGATGAGATGGATGCGAGAGAACTGAGTGTCATACGCCTGTGTTTGGTCGATGATGTACTGTTCAACATTGTTATAGAAAAGACATCGACCAGTTTGTGGTCAAAGATGGAAAGTCTGTACATGACAAAATCCTTGACAAACAGGATCTTCCTGAAAAGGCAATTGTATAGTTTGCGCTTGAAGGAAGGTACAAAAATAGTTGATCATCTGAATACTTTCAATACTCTTCTAGTCCAGTTAGATAGCATGGGAGTGAAATTTGAATTTGAAGACAAAGCAATTACTTTATTGTGTTCTTTGCCCGCGTCGTGGGATCATTTCGTTACCTCCATTAGTTTTAGTTCGACAGAAAGTATTGAGTTTGATGATACTGTTGGAGCTTTACTGTCTGAGGAAACAAGGAAGAAATCCAAACTAGAAACCTCTAAATTTGAGGCATGGTGATCAGAGGAAGACCAAAAGAAAGAGGACAGGGTCAGAGGGATTTTTCTCGGTCAAAGTCGAAGGGCAGAAAGAGCAAGCTCAAGTGATGGTTTTGTGGCAAATCTGGACACCTGAAGAAGGAATATTGGAAGCGACAACAAGCCTCCAAAAGAGACAAAGGAAGCAAATGAAACCGAAATAGGTTCAACAACAGATTCAGGTATAGTTGATGAAGTTTTATCAATTAGTACTGGTTCACGTCATGGTCAACAGTGGTTATTAGATTCTTGTGCTTAAAACCACATGTGTTTTCATAGACAATGGTTTATTACTTACCAGTCTATAGATGATGGAGTAGTTTACATGGGAAATGATATTTCATCTAAAGTTGTGGGAATTGGTAGCATTCCAATTAAGATGTTTGATGGAACTTTTAAAATACTAACTAATGTAAGACATGTACTTGATCTTAGGAAGAACCTAATCTCTTTCGGAGTCTTCGACAGAGGAGGTTATAAGACTATTGTTCAAGGTGGAGTTATGAAGGTCTACAAAGGAATTCTACTGGTTATGAAAGAAAAGAACGTTGATAACCTATTTCTGTTAGAAGGGAGGACTGAATCAGATCATGCGATAGCGGTATCTGGGAACGACAGTGATTTTTTTTGAATGTGGCATCAACGGTTGGGTCATATGAGCGAACAAGGATTAAAGGTATTAACTGATCGCAAGTTACTTCCTAGCCTAAAGTCTTTAAAGTTAGATTTCTGCAAAAACTGTGTTTATGGAAAATAGAATAGGCAGAGATGTAAAAACGGAAGACACACCAGTGAAGGAATCCTAGACTATATCCATTTTGATGTTTGGGGACCATATCCTACTATTTTATATGGAGGATCATCATATTTTGTAACTTTTATAGATGATTTCTCTAGGAAGGTGTGGATCTATATGTTAAAGAGTAAGGACGATGTATTTACAATTTTCAAGTAGTTTAGAGCTTTAGTGGAAAAGAGCACTGGTAGATCCATTAAATGTTTAAGAACAGATAATGGTGGTGAATTTACGTCAATGGAGTTTGAGAATTATTGGAAGGAATTTGAGATCGATAGGCATAAAACCACTCCCTATACTCCTTAGCAAAATGGAGTTGTTGAACGCATGAACATGACTCTTCTAGAGAGAGCAAGGAGTAATCTTAGTAACGCCAATTTGCACCATGAACTATGGGCAGAAGCAGTAACTACAACTTGTTATCTGGTGAATTGATCACCATCAACAGCAATGGAATGCAAAATTCTTGAAGAGGTATGGACATGTCACCCTTGTAACTATTCTAATCTTAAAAATTTTGGTTGTGATGCCTATGCTCTAATTATGAAACATTAGCGTTCTAAATTAGATACAAAGTAAAAAAAGGCTTATCTTTGTTGGATATGGTGATGGTATTAAGGGGTACAAGTCGTGGGATCCTACTGTCCACAAGATCACCATTAACAGAGATGTAATATTTGATGAATCATCTCTCATCAAATCAAATGTAGATATTCAAATGAAATAGGAAGAAGCACCAAAGTATCGACAAATTTAGTTTGAAACTAATGAAGGTGAACATGAACAAGTTTCAGAAGATGTTCATGAAGAGTCTCCTGCAATAGAGGAAGACATGGTTGATGATGACAGTCAACAGATTGTGGATGAGCCACAAAATTCCCTAAGGAGATCTACACGAGTCAGAAATCCTCCAAGAAGGTATGATGATTTCGTTTCATCAGTTTCTTTAAGTACTAATGATGATGAACCTTCGTGCTATCAGGAAGCTGTGAAGGGTTCAAACAATGAAAAATGGAAAGAAGCGATGAAAGATGAAATGAAGGCATTAGAAAGGAATGCTACATGGGACCTGGTAGAGCTTCCAAGAGATAGAAAAATTGTAGATTGCAAGTGAGTCTACAAGATGAAGAAGGGTGTTGATGATAAGGTGGAAATATACAAAGCAAGGTTGGTTGCGAAAGGATATTCTCAGAAAGAAGGTATTGAATTTCATGAGATTTTTTCACCAGTTGTAAAGACTGTTTCAATTTGAATTGTGTTAGCATTAGCTGCATTGCTTGATTTGGATTTGGAGCAACTAAATGTTAAAAATCCTTTCTTACATGGAGATTTGGATGAGGAAATTTACATGGAACAACCGGAAGGGTTCGTTCAGAATCGTAGCAAGAAATTTGTTTGTAGGGTCAAAAAATCATTGTATGGTCTGAGGCAGTCGCCCAAACAATGGTACAAGAAATTTGATTCTTTCATGGTGAGCCAAAATTATACAAGGAGTGAGTATGATCATTGTGTCTACTTTAAGAAATTGAATAATGGCATATTCATTATCTTAGTATTGTATGTTGATGATATGATTGTAGCAAGCAAAATCATAACTAAGATCAACAGGTTAAAGGCTCAGATGGCTAGGACGTTCGATATGAAAGATCTAGGAGCAGTAAGGCAAATTTTGGGCATGGGGATATTCATAGACAGGAGGAATGGTAAGCTTTGGTTGTCACAACAGAAGTATGTCGAGAAGATAATTTTGAGGTTTGGTATGAACGATGTGAAACCAGTTTCAGTCCCTTTGGCTTCCCTTTTTAAGATTTCTTCAATTTTATGTCCTAGTACAAAAGAAGAAAAAGAATATATGTCTCGAATACCATATGCTAATGCAGTAGGAAGTCTAATGTATGCGATGGTTAGTACAAGGCTAGACATTTCACATGCACTTGGGGTTGTCAGCAGGTATATGGCAAATCCAGGTAAAGAGCACTAGGCAACAGTGAAAGGGGTGCTTCGGTATCTAATGGGCACAAGTGATTACTGTATCACCTATAACAGTGGTCGTGAGTTAGTCTGTGGATATGTTGATTCTGATTTTGCGAGTGATCTAGACAAGAGAAGGTTGACTTCAAGGTATGTCTTTACTCTTGCAGGTGGAGCTATTAGTTGAATGTTAAACCTACAGAACATTGTTTCTTTATCCACTACAGAAGCAAAATATGTAGTTACTTCACATGCTTGCAAAGAGGCAGTTTGGTTGAAAGCTTTGTTTGGTGAGTTTGGAAGGATGCAGGACAAAGTAAAGTTACTTTGTGATAGTCAAAGTGTTATTCACTTGGCTAAGAATCCAACCTATCACAATAAAACAAAACATATACCTATTAAGTACCATTTTGTAAGACAGGTCATCGATGAAGGTAGAGTCTCTCTTAAGAAAGTGCATAGAAAGGAGAACTGCATAGACATGTTCACAAAACCAGTACTGTTAGAGAAGCTATGATGGTGCTTGGCTTCTCTTGGCTTGCAGAAAAGGTGATGAACAAAAGTAGGAGCAAGGTATCAGGTTAACTGTTGTCAAGGTGGAGATTGTTGGAAACAGTGACAACAAATTTCCCATGATTAGGATTTCAGATCCAAAAATTCAACATTTGTTATAACTATTCAACCCAAGTTAGAATTTGTTTTGAGGGAATTCTATAATCAGTTTTCCATGTAATTGTATATAAATTATGTAATCCCGTAGAGGAAAATATGGAGTGGTGAAAGGTGTGAGTGAGCTGCTATAATATCCATGATCTAAATAAAAGAAAACCTATGCATCTGCTTGCTGGACGTAGCCCAATTTTTGGGTGAACCACGTTAAATCTCTGTGTCTTTTATTTTTGCGTCACTGTGTTTTTCCTTATGTCAATTTGTGTTTCCACATTTGTCAAATTCAACATTTTCATCATGTAAATTAGATAAAGAATAGTTGTACTAAATGAACAAAATGCACCTTATGTTGAAATATGTAACTCCTACTTGTCTTAGGTGGTGATCATATATATGGTTGTAATGACTATAGGTCAACATTAGATAGAAATGATATCTAAGGAGAGAAATTGTTCCTAGCTTGTAATAGATTATTTTCAACCATATGCTTATTAGTTGGATGTATGAGATTCTTTTCAACTAAATACTTACTAGAATGATGGGAGGTTGAGATATTTTCTCAATTAAGTTATTTTATAAGGAAAGTAGTTTGTCGATCTTAACACGGAGCTTCTTTTATTTATATGTATTAGTTCATTGAATTAATAAAATGCTCAACATATTTTTTTTTTGGTGTATACAAGCTTTTTCTCTCTTATATTTTTAATATCTTAATGTTATCCATATGAACGAATAATAATTAAGTTAGAAAATATTTCTAAAATTTGGTCAAGTAAAGATTCGAAAATATTTCCAATTTTATATATTTTAATATCTTAATGTTATCCATATGAAAGAATAATAATTAAGTTAGAAAATATTTCTAAAATTTGGTCAAACTAAAGATTCGAAAATATTTCCAAATTTTGGTGAAACTAAAGATTCTCAAAATCTAATTTCTATTGAATGGGATGTTTTAAAAAAAAGAAATTCTGGATCGATTCAAATGTCAACAACTGAAATATGGCGAAAGGAAATTTAATTTCTATTAAATGGAATGTTTTAAAAAAAATATGGTGAAAGAAAATCTAATTTCTATTGAATGGGATGCTTTAAAAAAATAGAAATTTTGGATCGATTCAAATGTCAACAAACCTTTTGAAATGTGAAGAAAGCATTTTAATTTTTAACCAAAACCCTCGATGGGTGATCTTGTAATTTTTAACCCAAAAGCGGTGATGGGTGATTTTGGAAAATGTTAATGAATAAGTGTTATCGTTGGATGATTATGTTCAGTATTATTAATGTTGTCCGTGTGATTGCATCTTCGTATTTGTTTTTCTTGTTGGTCAAATTTTTATTTGTGATGATGTTGCTAATTTGAGTAGAGAAGTTGTTTTTATTTGTTTCTGTTTTTGTTTAGGATTATGGCTTATTTTAATTTTTATGTGTTTTTTTATTTTTGGTTGTTATTATCACATGAATTTGACAAATTAATTATTGGCAAAATCACAATTTTACATTATTTAAATCATTTTTTTGAGTGTATAAATAAAGTAGGCACCCTCAAAAACCTTGGAGACACCTAGAATATGTGATCTCAACCATTACAATATGCAATTCCAATCATCCTTGTTACTGAATTTTAGACAGGTGAGATCTTCACGTCTCCACCGATTTATCTGTCAGTCATTTTGTCAGTCAACTTATCAGTCAACCGAAATGTCAGCCAGATAGTATGACAGTCTGTAAGTGCAAAGTCACACATTTACTCAAAAGTCAGTCGACATGAAGGGAGCTATAAATGGAGCCGATCTCTATCTTCTCGGCTTAAGTTAAGTGGTTGAAGAGTCATTAGCATTAATGAAAGTCTTTAATGTTGAGTCGGTCTTAGCTTCTGTAGGATGCTGAAGAGAAGAAGTTGATGCACAGAGAAGAAGAAGATAGGTAGAGAGAACCAACATCAACTGAAGAGTTGACAGAAGAAGTCATTACAACCAAAGCTCATCTATGTCATTCTATTTTGTATTCGCGCACAACGCCGAAGTTTATTAATATCAAGCATTTTGTGTATTGTCAAGTTTTTGTTTTATTTCCGAGTTTAAGTGCTAAGTATAGCACTGTGTTATTCTGCATTCATAAATCATTTCATTAAGTGCCTGTATTTACAATGCGCAACAATCTAAGCAGTCTGTGTATTGCGTAGTCGTCTTGAGAACTATGTCGCGTAGCCTGTTTGGTGTGCAGTATTCGAAACTACATTTCACATAGTAGAATGCATGCATTGTTGATCCACCAGATCTCAACCTTCAAATTGGTATTAGAGAAGGTTCTATTAGAACAAGTTTATCAAAGAAGAAACTCTATTGAAAGTAAAATATGATTTCTACCTCAAACCTGCAACCTCCCACTTTTACATGAGAGAATTATGAGATGTGGTCCTTGACCATGAAGGCTTTGTTCCAAGGTCAATATGTATGGGAAATAGTATAGAATGGATATGTGGAACCAATAGATCAAGAAGCATACAATGCCCTCACACAAGCTGAGAGAGATGTCTTGAAAGATCAAAGAAAGAAGGATGGAAAGGCATTGTTTTACATATATCAAGCCATGCATGAGAGCATACTTCTAGGAGTTTCATCAACAAAGCAAGCCAAGGAAGCATGGGACATATTACAAACCTCTTATCAGGGTATGGACAAAGTAAAGACTACAAAACTACAGATTCTTAAAAGATATTTTGAAACCATGTCAATGAAAGATTCAAACACATTAAATTCATTCTACAACCACGTCATTGGATTGATATATCAGATTAAGTCTCATGGTGAAACCATAGAAGACATAAAATTTGTTGAGAAGGTACTGAGGAGTCTTCCTCCTAAGTTTGATACCCTTGTTGTGACCCTAGAAGAGAGAAAATACTTGAGTTAGTTCAGTCTAGATTGACTGAAAGCTTCCCTCATCAATAATGAACACATATTGAATAGGTCAGGTATGTCATTAGAGAATGCATTTTCCACGCAGTCATCTATAAGCCATGGAAGAGGAAAGGGGAGAGCTAACTCTATAGGCAGAGGAAGAAGTTCTGATAGAAGTGGATGCAATAGAAATCTTGGAAATATTGGTGGAAGAGGTCAAAACCCAAGTACCAACGAGTTAAGTTGTCAAAGAACTGACAAATCAAATATTCAATGCCATTACTATAAAAAGTATGGACATTATGCATATGAGTGCAGAAAAAGACAGTACAATCAGAACAAGCAAGTTAAGATCAGTCACATAGCACAAATAACCAAACTCGCCCTATGTTTATAGCGCACATTGTAGATGTGCCTAGTGCAATAGAAATGCCTAATATAGTGCCACCAGTTGAATCCAATGTTGCTCACGCAAGTCCATGTGACATATGGTACATAGATTCAGGCTACAGTAACCACATGATAGGAAACATATAATTGTTTTCTACTTTCGATGAGTCAGTCCAAACCAAGGTTACACTTGGAACAAATATCCAAATCACTATCTTAGGGAAAGGAAGTATAAACATTTTAACCAGACAAGGAGAACATAAAATTATATGATGTATATTATGTTTCTGGTCTGAAGAATAATCTGATGAGTACAAGGAAACTACTACAAAAAGGATACATAATCTACATGGAAGATAATCACTGTGTGATTATGGATAAATTCCCAAGCAATGTTCTTATTGCAAAAATCGAGATGACAAGTAACAGGATGCTCCCATTGTCATTTAATCTAGCTAAGAAGAAGAATATAGCGCAAATTGTTGATAAAGGAAAAAGTGCGCATTTAGACACTACATTTACAGTAGAAAGAGCGCATAGTTATAATGAAGAAAATAGTGCACACAGTATCAAGAAAGGAGAAAATGGCGCATAGATAAATGCAACACTCCAATCTGAAATACAGGATGATAAATGCAAACTCCCTCAATAGGAGGAAATACTTATTTTCTAACATTCATTGATGATTTCTCAAGAAAGACATGGATTTATCTCCTAAAGCATAAATCTGATGCATTGGGTTGTTTTCAACAATTTAAATCACTCGTGGACAAACATAGTGGTTTTTACATAAAGTTTCTAAGAACAAACAGAGGAGGAGAATACATCTCAAGAGAATTTCATAACTTTTTTAAAGTTCATGGCATCTACAGGAAATTTACCGTGCGATACACACCACAACAAATTGGTGTCGTAGAGAGAAAGAAAAGAACCATCATGGAAATGGCATGTAATATGTTGACAACCAAAAATTTGTCAAATGAGTATTGGGTTGAGGTAGTAGAAAATATAGTATACATATTGAACAAATGTCCGACAAAGAGTGTGAAGAATAGATTTCCTTAGGAAGCCTGGATAGGTTCAAACCATAATGTGGCGCACTTAAATTTTTTTGGTTGCGTCGCATACGGACATGTTCCAAATGAAATGAGAAGGAAGATCGACAACAAAGGACAAAAATGAATATATTTTGGGTATTCTAAAAAGACAAAAGGATACAAGTTGTATGAACCTGTCGCAAGAAAATTCATAATCAGTTGTGATGTTCAGTTCGTGGAGAATGAGGCATGGGATGGAAGCATAGAAAAGATTATTATTGACGTGATGGAGCATGATGCCACATAATATTGAATGGTGCAAACACCATGCACAAGTCAGTGCGCAGTCCCATCTACATCTGGCACTACAACACAAATCACCATGCAAAGTACTCTAGTAAGAATAGCATGTGCGTAGTCTACACGTAGAGCGCAACAAACACCAACAAGCAGTCCAATCAGTTCTACATCTCCAGATCCAACTTTAGAAAGTCTATTATCAAGGAAGACGAGAAGTCTGCATGACATCTATAATAAAGATGCAACAAATTCATTTTCAATTTTTTCTCTGTTTTCACATATAGATGATCCATTAAAATTTGAATAAGTTGTCAAAGATGATGTGTGGTCACAAGCCATGGATGAATAAATAACATGTATAGAGAACAATCAAACATGGAATTTGGATGATGTACCTAAAGAAAAGGATGTTATAAGTGTCAAGTGGATTTATAAGACCAAGAAAGATGCAGAAGGAAATGTACAGAAGTACAAGGCAATGTTAGTTTCAAGAGGCTTTACACAACAACCTGGAATTGATTGCAATGAAACATTTTCACCAGTGGTGTGAATGGACACAGTAAAACTATGTTAGAAATTTTCACGCAGTACAAATGGCCAGTTTATCAGATGGATGAAACTCAACATTCTTTAATGGAAACATAGGAGAAGAAGTATGTGTCGAAAAACTACAAGGTTATGAAGTTCCAGGACAAGAAGACAAAGTATACATATTGAAGAAAGCACGGTATGGATTAAAGCAAGATCCAAGAGCTTGGTACAGTTGCATAGATTTCTATCTCACACAGAATGGATTTCAGAGAAGTGAAAATGAGCCAACACCGTACATCAAATCAAATCAACAAGGTAATATGTTAATCGTTTGTTTATATGTGGATGATTTGATATTTAGAGGTGATTTTGGCATAGAAGAATTCAAGACAGTCATGAAGGATGAATTTGAAATGACTGATATGGGACTTATGAGATATTTTTTGGGAATAGAAGTTCACTAGTCCAAAATTGACATATTTATCTCACAGTCCAAGTATGCACATGAAATATTGAAAATATTCAATATGGTGAATTCAAAAGCAACACCAACACTTGTCATAATAGGATTGAAGCTCAGAAAGGAATATAAAGGGTCCAAGGTTGATCCCACATTGTTTAACAGACTGTTAGGTAGTCTTATGTATCTAACAACAACACGAACAAACATTATGTATGGAGTGAGCCTAATTTCAAGGTTCATGGAAACTCCAAAAGAATCACATTGGAAGGAAGGAAAGAGATTCCTGAGATATGTAAATGGAACAAAATATTTTGGCATTAAGTACTCCACTTCAGAAGATTTCATACTCATTGGATACACTGACAGTGATTGTGGAGGCATAATTGATGACAGGAAAAACACCTCAGGGTACACATTTTATTTTGGAACAGGTATGGTTTCATGGGAATCAAGGAAGAAACCCATAGTAACACTTTATTCATCATAAGAAGAGTACATCGCAACTACAAGCACAACTTGTCAAGCAGTATGGATGAGAAGGATGTTTGTTATCACTGGAATTTCGTCCACACAGGGCGACAAGAACTCCGCATCATCAACACAACAATGAATTCATTCATGGCACAGAATGAAGTTTACAGCATTCCAGAAGGGTCAAAAATTATACAAAAATTGAAAAGCACTTCACATTAGTAAGGTGCACGCGTATGCGCGGGATAAGAACGTGTTGTGCGCGCTTAAGCGCCCGACGCACGACTGTCCACATAAAAAGCCGCGCATCTGCTAATACGGTGCATTAAATGCTTAAGTCGGCCTCCCGATCGCCAATGGACCTTCCACCGAGATGATTTGACATCGGTCAGTGCGGTTCTACCGGTGAATTAATGGCTTAAGTGAACCCTAAGCAGCACCGTGTTTACACCGGAAACTAGTTACATGACCGCCTGGAAAAAATGCTATAAATGTGATGAAAACATTTGTTTTATTGAGAATTCCTTACAAGAAATTCTGCTGTCCAGATTCAGAGCTCAGTTCTTTTGACAAGCCATCAGTCTAGAGCCTAATTCAGAGTTCTTTTACTGTTTATTTCAGTTCTACTCGTTTTTGTAAGGAAAGCACAATCTTGAGAGATTGAGACCTTCATTTGGAGAGGAGAGGAATCACTTTATCTACGCCCTGGTATTACCTCTGAACTTTCCCTAATAGATCAAGCACCAGGAACCATTGTGGACTTCCTTGTCTCATGTTTGATATTTCACACATTTATTCCAGAATGCGTTATTTGCTTCCACGGTATTAGATTAGATTGTTTTACATTTTGTTTTACGCTTTTTATTAACACTCTTCTTGCCTATAGATATTCTTGCCTTGAGTGAACCACACACCGAGGCATGCAGTGATCTCTATTTGCTCATCTGCTGACAGATTAACCGAGAACAGATTGGCGACTCGACTGGAGAAAGGTATCAAAATCCTCTCACCAGTGAGTTCAGTGGCTTTTCCTTTTTGTTTTATTAACCTACATGCCTCCTTGGACCCTCACGGAATGATGGGATTCATAAGCGAAGTCGAAGGAAATTGGTCGAAATTTCTTTTTCGGTGATCCCGCAAAATCAAATTAAGCGGGTTTGCACCACCACCGCGGTAGCGCTTCTTTCTATTCATTCTATGACGGCGCATTTGAATCAAAATTTTTGTAAGGTTGGATGTGGGAGACTCGATTTCCTTATCAAGAATGATGTAAGTGTATATTGAATCGGCTACCACTTATCCTCAACTTATAAAGGGATAATCAAGCAAAACATTGGCACTTAGGTGGATAAAATCACTTTCTCCCTTATTTGAGTTTTGCATGCGTGGATGGATTGCTTTGATTTCTAAGTTAAGCGTCAATTCTAATCACATCCTAAAGCTCACATTTTGGACTAGAAGTTACAGTAAACAATCGCAGGTATGCTCTTCTCTTTCGGCGCCATCGAGGCGACCTTGAAATCGAGGAAATAGATTGCGAAAGAACAATCTCATCTCCTTTAAACAAAATTTCAAAACTTTTAGGAGAGGGACAAGCGGCTCTTCCAGAGACCCCTCTTAGTTTCTTTTTTTTGTCAACTTGAATACATACATGCCCACATGTCAACAAAGCTAGAATAGTGTTTGAATTTTTGCTTTCTTAGATCGAAAAACTAGGAGAGTTTAAAAGTTTATAGCAGGCCCACACATGCCCACATGTTCAATCTAGAGATGATTTCATGCTTTTCTAGATTAACTCATAGGAGTTAAAGGATAGTAGCGGACCACAATGTCCATGCTAGTTTTCTAGGGCTTTTTAAATTCCATGGAGTTTATTACCCGATGGCATCTAGTTGATTTGATAAACAAACTCTTATGAAAGGACCAATGATATCCCACATGTTGCAAGGTGACATCTAAATAACTAAAATCAGGTACGCTTCCTCACACACAAAAAGCACTTTGCACTCCATAGCCTCTTCTCGAAGCGTGGCGGTTCAAGTAGGTTTTCTCAAAGGGATTCAGAAAACACCCCATCTTTTTCTTGGTTGGACTATCCACTCGCACTTTTAATCAAGCGAGGTTGGTTTTACCTAACCTCACAAAACAATTTCATCTAAAACTTTCCACAAAGCTCATTAAGATTTCCTCCATAGGAGGTGCCAAAGAAGTTTTTTAGTCTAGGTAGGATTTCAGGGATAGGCATCAAATAACTCCCCGTTATCTGGCAGTTTCTCACATCCTTCAAACATAGAAGTTGACAAATAGGAACTTTCAAATCCTCCAAATCCAGTGTTCCAATCACCATAAAGCAAGGAGATACATGAAGGGTCGAAGGCGAGGAGTCGGTTGTTAAGAATCCTTGAGGCACCCACCTCTCGGGCGGGATCCAGCCCGTGACCCATTTTGTAGGCCAGAAAATCTAAATCTTCGGCGCTTTGATCGAGGTACTTAGTGACCAAATTCTAGGACATCTACCGAGGTGGCGATTGTGGGCTCTTGTTCGCTGCCTTGATTGGATTTTGTGTGGCTATTGGGAGGTATACCAGCTCTTTCGGGATGTTACTTATACCTCATTATAACCGATTATTTCAATCTTCACTAGTGTCTCTTCGGTGACTTCAGACCCCATTATTGAGAACTATTGGAAGGTCCAATACTATTTTAGAGGAAGGGGCGTTACGTCCATTTTAGGACCACGAGCATTTTGCTCTTTTTTGGATTGCGTGGTGAGAAACTCTCTTACCCACATATATGTTTCTTTTCCGTTTATGTATGATATATATATCTGATTCACGAGTTTGATTTGGATATATATATGGGTGTAAACATTCCGCAATAAAAAGATCTTGTGTCTATATTTTTCTCTCACCATGTGTGCACCCGTTCACACAAATAGCCCAACATCCTTAGGAACCACAGAACCCCGTCGTTCCGCAGCTTACTCAACCTTCCTCCTATACTAGGGGAGTATCAGAGTGCGATGCTCACTCGCCGGTACCTCGTCCACACACTCCTGTGAGTGCTACTATCATAGGATCAGCTTTGTAGTTCTACATTACTTAGGTCAACACCTCAAGATTCTCCATCCACCCACTCCCCATCCACGGAGCCGGGGGACCCTCTTCCTCTCCAAGGAGGAACACCAACCCATCTAGTCCCCATCAAGGATCAGTTCCGCGACACAGCATGGCTGGAGCTAACCCACCTCCCCCACTACAGATGCCATAATTGGCCTCTCTCAACATTCTGGATCTCACAAAACTCACAAATGATCCTATATTGCCACACCCCACATGGCACGCGAAATTGCCAGCCAAACTTCCGCCGGACATACCAGGACGGAAGGGAAGGCTGGGGATGACCCGCCAATCATGTCATGACTTTCACCTATATGAACATTCTTCCAATAGCATTAGGGGAATATTAAATGGGGGCTGCGTCTTTTCAGCGCCTTCTTGGTCCATTGACCAAATGGTATGTAGAAGAAAAATCGAAGGGTCCCATGCAAACTTTGGAGTCATTGGCAAAGCCTTCTTGACCTTTTTTCCAATTACCCATCCGACATGACAATGGTCTAGAACTCTTGTCCAACTTCAAACAGACCTCAAACACCCACATCCCTGACCACATTCGCCAGGTGGGCGTGGCGGCGTGGTTGGTATAAAGCCCGAAACCGCAAAACAGGTGCCTTATTTGGTTTTAATAGATCACTTGTCTCTCGCTTGGAAGATGTCCTTCCACCTTCCATGAGGGCCAGAAGAAGAAGCCATCGGTGGGCCCAACAACATGATCTCATCTATGCACAGTCAAAATACTTATACAAAGTACTTCCTGACCTCCAAAAAATTGTGCCATTCGGCCAAGACAAAACTGGGATGTCACACTCAGCAAACGGACTAATAGGTGCCACCACACCATGGTCTAGCCCCAACAATACCCGATGTATGGCGCACCTCAATACCCACCGGTTTATGAGGGCACTCCTTAATACCCCCCCGGCTCACCAAAGTCATACCTGATTACTACATCTCTCCACCCACCGGTGGACCTCCGCAGAGCTTCCCCATACATCCACCCATTTCCACAAGATGTGGTACTCCCTCATCATCAAATTACAATACTAGTGAAAGCACAAAACCTTCCTACGTACCCTATGGACCGGTACCACCAACATCCATTATTTTCGCTCCACGGTCTTCCACAACCCATGAAGCCCGCATCCTCATGCGAGGGTAAACTTTGTCAACCCTCTACTGCTTGATGCTCAGTTTTGAACAATTAAATCATAACCATCCCATCCGACCAAACCAATACTTGGAGAAAAGGAGAATGGAATAACAACAATCTGGTCAAGTGGTAATCATCCCCACAACACACCAACCCACGGGAATAGCGGAACCAGGGACCAAAACCCCAAGGCAATGGCCAATAACAACGGTGAGCGTAAGGACGGAATACGGTGGAAACCATTCACCCTTGTGCTCTTTGTGCCGTGTATGGCCATTACACTCACCATTACCCCAGATCGCTGATTCAAGCGGTTGAAAGAATCGGGGATCTTCCTCCCACCCCTGCACAAACTGCCCATCAACAGGCACCACAACAATACACACAAAACCCCCCTCCCGCCGTACTGCAAAATCGTATTCCACATCAAGGCATGATAAACACCCAGCTGGATGCACAACATCCCCCACCCAAATGGGACAATATCACCAACCCAACAATCGGCCAGGCAAACAATTCTCGCTCCACGGTGAGGAAGGGATTCTTCTGCGAACTACCTGTCGTCGATTATCCCCAACACGAATTTGAGTCTACTCCCTCTCGAAACAAATCCCTACACCAGCGGGCCGTTGATGATCCTCGCCGCCGAGACCACCTGTTCGCGTCCCTCACATACCATTCACGAATGTTCACAATCCACATTCTAGGGCAGCTCATAATTACATCTTGGTAGACGACTTAGCACAATCTCCTGCATCCATGTCTGTGTTGGAGGTCCTCCATACCTGTCCATATCAGCATAAATCCTTTCTTTCCGCATTGGGGGCAGTCGAACCTGCATATACTTGACTCATTACCTTTGATCTAGATATCCATGAACCAAACATACCTTCTTTAGTATATTTTTAGATCCTAGCAGTTCATTGATGCATTATCGATGAAGGGGCATCCACATGCATCATGGCCAAAGCCGTCTGGCATAAACTTGGCTCTCCCGGGCTCTTACCCTCCGCTACCATCACATTGAAGGCCTGGCGGAAGATCAACATCGAGGAATCTTCCAAAATAAAATCGAACTCGGAGGTAAAACCATTCTTATTGACATTGAAGTTATCGGCGCCTCGCGAATTACAATATCTTTCTTGAAATTACGTACCTGTGTATGCTATGAAGCCGGTGGCATCTTCCATCTTTCGAAAAATCATGTTCCCTCACGGTAAGATTGTGACCATCGACTAAGTTACACATTACGAGCCAAACCCATCGGTAGCCTTGACAACATTCTTCCTCTTGTCCATACCAACCAGGCGTATATATCCACTCGTAGAGATGGGTGTCGGGATTTTCAAAGATCCATCTTTGTTGGAATGTGCCATGGAACACCACCACTCCTTCCCCTAATCAAGTATCGTCGTTACACCTAATCAAAGTCACATCGAGGATACTCGTCCTCACGAGCTCAGTCATTCCACAGCGTCCCGGTGATGTGACCTCATTCCCGCAGGGGGCCTCTAGCGAAGACTCGTATTGCCGAATCCCACGAATCCACCTCCCTCAGGGCCTAAACCCATTTGGGAGCGGTTCTCGACCCCCTCACTCCCAAATTCCATTCTTTTACCCACCGCCTGGGGTACAAGCTTTCCAGGTAAGCATAGCGCTTACCAACGTGGTGTTGTGATCGATTGTAATTATTATTTACATCCACTGAAATGGTCCCGCCCGCAGGCTTCCCATCGTTCTTTGTTCTCACCCTGCACCCCCTACCCCATTCTCCTGCGACTCTGGTGAGGCGGCGAGGAAGGCGAAGGAGCCGTTATGCGTCCCCAGCATCCACCACATGGCACTATGTGAGGAAAGGCCAGGGCCACCAGAGCCAACAGGCACTTGCATCGCTCTAAGTTAAGAGTTGCAGTTCCCCAGCCCAACCCCACCGCTCACTGCCTCTGCTGCCGCCAGCCTTCCGGTAGTAAAGGGTTGAAGACCAAATTCGCGTAATGCCATGCAATTCACGAGATATGGCCACTTTCACCCATCATTGCCCGGCCGCCGCCGTTTTAAATGGCTATAGTCAGCCGGTGATACTGAGGAACAGCCGCCCCTGCGTCCTCTTCCAAGCATCATGGGCATTCGTTGTATCACTTTCGCCGGTTAATGGCGTATAGGATGCCCTTGTTCTCTCTGGATTCACTAGCCCATTTTACATACCGGTGTCCAATGATCGCTGAGTATAGAAGCAGCAGCCGGTGGGCAATCTGACCGCCACCACGGCCAGAGAGATGGTCGGTGCTTGCACACAACCAACGGGCCTGCGTTAGCTTGGGCACTCATCTAATATATCAGAACAAGCTAATTTTTTTAACCCAAAAACCTTGCCTCCAAAGCGCGATTTTACAATCCACAGGCGCGCACCCATGCGCATCATTCGCCTGGTAGCAGCATGGCAGCGTATACCAGTGGCGGCTCGAGTGCGGCGCTGTTCCACCGACGAACGCAGCTTTAGATGGCCTTTAATCGCTACTGAAGCGGCTCTCAAAGCGGCGCTGTTATCCTGGGCACCTGCGCGTAGCGTGATACCGGTGATTGGTCGCGTCACGCAGCAGCCACTCAGCGGAGTCGCCCGCGTACCTCTGCCAAAACCCTCGGCCTCCTCGGCCCGTGCCACCACCGCCCAAAAGTTGCAACCTATAGCTATCGCGAGGGCGTTTAGATCACTAACTTTGAATATAGCACAGGAAGCCCGGACCTCGATGCTCTCGAGATAAATCTATCTGGATCGCGCTCTGGAATCAGCGATGTGGGAGAAATGGTGGCAATGTGGGCCCTACAGCTATATATATAGGGTTTTGCCAAACCACTCACCGGTAAAGGGCCCGCAGCGTCCATTTCGAACCGTCTTGATACGGGATCAACATCCACGCCCTACATCATGGGCTGTCCGCAGGTACTTTCATCCACACGGGTCGGGACGTATACCTATATCATGGCCGAATGCGCTGGCGCCATTGTCACATTATCTAATGCGTATTTCATATTTGTTTTTTCTCTCCTGGGATATTTGTTCACTTTGGAGTGGTTGTTCTGTAATGCGGTGCTGATCAACGCATCCTGTCGACATCGTCCCAGCCAATTATATATCCAGCAACGGCGTGTAGTCTATCCCAGATTGCGCCCATCTCGGTCACCATCGATATTAACCTTTAGGATCCTAATTCCTGGCTCTGCCGATTACCCACACCTCCATTTGCATATCGCAGTCGCAGCGGTATCATCCTCCACCTGCGTAAGGTTGTCCATTCTTAGGTACCCTTTTGAACTTTGATACGCATGCCGTTTTTACTGCCAACTTCGGGGATACAAGTCCACAGTAGTCTTACATCATGCCGCCAAATTAACCGCATACTTCTTCTCCTCATGTTGCTGGCTTCCCATACGGACTCCCAAAACATCGCTTTATAGTTATGTTCTTTTTACACCGCACCTGCGGATCATGAACCCACCATTTCCTCCACCATCGGTTTGTCCATCTGCGAACCCTGTCTCTCCATTTCACCAACCTCATCACGAGAGCTTCGCCAATGGGGCCCCACCCTTCATCAGGTTTCTCAAACAATTAACTCCTTGGAGCGTGCGTTTTCAGCACAGGGCACCGTTTTACGTATTTGTACATTTTCCTGAAATTGTTGTATTTATGTTATTGTACAAACATCTTTACCTTGAGTCAGTACATTCTTTGTCGTCAACGTTGGCGACCTGCTTTTGTACTCATATTATGTCACCTGGTTAGACAATACTTATCAGTACCCTTAGACATAGTCGATCCATATCTTGAACGCACCCGCATGAGTCAGTTACCTCTACCCTCTGAATTTGTTTTGTTATCCAGCCCTCTGGCACAGCTCAAGCCTGGTCTCGTCATCCTCGACACTCGACCTTGTTACCGCGGTTGCGGCCACTATTTTTCCATATATCCTCCAACCAAAGGCGGTCAGGTCATCCACTTCTTGACCGTCCGTATTGCCCTGTCACTTCATCACCTCGGTCAGTTCCGGGCCTTTGCTTCTGGTAGTTGTGTTCCCCTTTTGTCGACATCGGTACACGCACTTTTCGAAGGCGACAATATCTTGATCCTCATTCTCGGTAATAGAGGAGATCTCGAGACTGACGAGGGGAAACGCCATTGCTCCTAACATCGTTGGCCCCCGCAACATTGGCGTAACCTCTTTCATGTTATGAGTAGGTCTTACTTTCATTATTGATCTCATCATTTGCCGAAGACCTCGGGCATTAATGAGACCGTAGTACGCATCATCATTCGCGATTATCGCGATCATTACCGTTGTTGGTATGTTCCCTTCTGGGGAATTAATGCCGCTTTATCATTCATACGGTATTTCACCCGATTTAATCTACACCAGCAGCAGTCACCCTTTTGAGTTACATCTGCAGGCATAGGGCAGCCGCACCGTTTATTATCTGATTGTATATTGTTTTTTCTTCTTGAACCGCGTCTCTCGGAAGGTCGGAATGCGGTTCCTTGCCTTTCCTCAACCGGATGCGTTCAAACGGGTCCACCATTGCTTTCCTTACCAACAGCACTCTTCGATTAGAAGAAACATTGATGGATTTGGTATCATTAATGCTCCTAACCTCATCCATCGAGGGGCATCTATTATCGAAATTTCATCCACGAGAGCGACAAGAACTCCGCATCATCAACACAACAATGAAGTCATTCATGTACCAGAATGAAGTTCTGATGACATTCGGAAAGGTAAAGAATTATACAAAATTGAAAGACACTTCACATCTTAAGGTGCGCGCGTATGTGCGGTATAAGAACGTGTTGTGCGCTTAAAGCGCCCGTAGCGGTATCACATAAAAGCAGCGCTTTATCTTCTAATATGGCGCATTAAATGCTTAAGTCGGCCTCACGATCGACAATGGACCTTCCACCAAGATGATTTGACATCCGGATGAGTCGATTCGCAAATTGGCGAATTAATAAACCAGTAGACCCTAAAAGCGATACCGTGTTTGCAGGAAGCTAGTTCGTGACGCTGGAAAATGTTATAAATAGCGATGAAGGCTTCGTTTTTATTGAAGGAATTCATACAAAGTTCATGACATCCCAGTTAATTTCGGTCCTTTACAAGCCATCGATCTGACCTAATTGAGTTCTTTCAGATTTCATTTTTGTTCTGTTCGTTTTGTAAGGAAAGCACAATCTTGAGAGATTGGAAGGACCTTCCGTTGGAGGGAGAATCTTTATCTCTGCCCTCGGCGTGTACTCTGGTTTCCCTAATAGATCAAGCCTTGAAACCATTGTGGGCTTCTTATCTCATGTTTGATATTTACATTTATTTCCTGAATCGTTATTTGCTTCCACGGTGGAACAGATTGTTTTGTTTTTCTGTTTATTTCTGAATCGTTATTTGCTTCACAGCTGTTAGATTAGATTGTTTTCTGTTTTGTTTTTCTGCTTTTTATTAACACTCTTGCTGTTATAGATGTTCTGCCTTGGTGAACCCTGCAAGACATGCAGAGCGGTCTCTATTTTGCTCATCTGCTGACAGATTGACCAAGAACAATGTTAAACTATTTGTTGCAGGAACAACAGGAACCAACAGGAACACCTTGAACAATTCTCTGTGAAATTCAAAAAACAATGTGGGTGTCTCATAGATTACTTTGCACGCAAAATCCTGAAACAATACTAACTTGTAGCAGATATTCACAAGGTGTTATACTGCACCAAATCATGATTGAGTATTCCTGTGAAGACATATACACAAGAAATATTATTTTTAATAGAATTTTAGAACTTAACTAAAATTAATTACACGCAGTCTTTCCTACAGTATCATAAACTCATCACTCTACCAAGATATCTTATATAGAGTTTAACAATTCAAACACACAATACGACAAAATGCAACAACACAGTGTGACAACACCACACACTCTGTTCTTTCTTTTCATCAATGAAGGAGTAAATTCACATAGGAAAGTTCTTTCCTTCATGGTGTCTTGGACCTATGGGATCCACACTTTTACATATTCAATATCACACACTCGATCCCTTTGCCTCCTACAAATAATTCAATATATCTCGAGCCCTCGAATAGCTCACAAACAGATGAATCCCAAGTTATCTTAAAAAATGCCTAAACTAGAGATATGTTCCTAACATTTAGAAACAGTGTTAACACCTATGACAAACAACTTGATATCTAATCAAACAAACTCAACGAAAATGTATTCTATAGACATTTCGTAATTTATTAGAAATATAATAAAAGAAAGTAGGGAACCAACTCCCTCGGTAAAAGTTTGTGAACCATGAGGTCAATATTAATATTTAATGTCAGATGCTTCTGCATCATACTCTCAGGGAAGAAAAGAACTATTCATCGGGTCTTCAAGGTCTACACCACACTTAGATATTTCTATTGTTGTCATTCAAGTATCATCCTCTGATGGTCGACCTTTCCATTTGACCAAGTACTGAAAATGCTCCCTGCCTTTGGTTTTCCATAATACCTTCTTATCCAATACTGCCTCAATTTCCTTTTTCACTACTCAGGGTAGTTGTTGTTTACATTCTACAGTATGATCTTCATCACTTATAGGTTCATCTACTGAAACATCCATTGTTTCCTTGAAGGGATACAAATATGAAACATTAAATATTGGAGAAATTCCACTACCACTTGAAAGTTCTATTTCATATACATTAGAAAAAAAATTCCTTAAAATTTTACATGGTCCAATATTTTTAATCTTTAATTTGTTATAAGACCCTGTAGGAAACCTCTCTTTCCTCAAATATGCCATGAACAAATCACCAACCTCAAAATAAAATGGTCTTCTCTTCATGTTTGTTCACTGCTTATACATGTGGTTGCTCTCTTGCAATTTCTCATGACCCTTTCCTGCAACTCTTGTATACTCACTACAAAATCCTCACCATCAACACTTATTAATTCATGCTTTCCCAAATTCCTTAACTAGTATGCTCTCCTAAGATGAATTCCATATAAAATGTGGAATGGAATCATCCATGTGCTTCTATTTAGTGAGTCATTATATGCAAAATCATCTTGAGAAAGAATCTAATCCCACTACCTAGGGTTCTCTTTCACAAGGCTTCTCAAAATATTTCCCAGACTTATATTTACTACCTTGGTCTATCCATTAGTCCATGGATGATAGGATGAGCTAAATATGATATTACTACCAAGCATTTTCCATAAGGTTCTCCAAAAGTGTCCCACAAATCTAGTGTCTTTGTCAGAAACTATAATTTTGGGTAAACCATGCAACCTTACAACCTCTTTAAAGAACAAATTTGCAACATTTGTCGCATCACCAGTCTTGGTAAAAGAAATGGAATGATCCATTTTTGAAAATATATCTACCACGACATAGATTGAATCATTACCTCTGTGTTTTCTTGGAAATCCCAACAAAAAATACATACTCATTGCTTCCCATGGCCTGTTTGGAATGGGTAGTGGCTGATAGAACCCTGTATTGTGACTTCTCCCTTTAGCATGCTGACAAATTCTACACTTCTCCACAAAATTATTCACTTTATTTTGCATACCTAGCTAATAATAAAAATCATTTACCTAAGAAAAGTTGATATCTTGTCCAAAATTTCCTGGCAGTCCTCCACTGTGTTTTTCTTAGATTATATTTTTCCTCATTGAACACTTTGTTATGCACAATTTACAATTCTTGAACAACAATCATTCTTGTAACATGTAGTCCAACCATTGACTTATGTTACCAATAATGGGATTTTCACAAGCTAGATAGGCATCCTTGAAACCTACATCATCTTGATACATTTCTTTTAAACCATCAAATCCTAAAGTGATGAATTGAAATTCTTGCAGAAGTAAATTAATTCTACTCAAAGCATCAACAACCTTATTAGTCTTACCACTTGTGTGTTTAATTACAAATGTAAAATTCTACAAAAATTCAACCCACTTGGCATCTCTTTAATTCAATTTTTGTTGACTACTTATAAATTGTAATGCATGATTGTCACTATACAAAACAAATTCCTTGGGCGTGAGGTAATGCCTCCACTTCTTCAATGCTTGAAAAATTACATAAAATTACTTGTCATAAGAGGAATATTTATGTTTTTCCTCATTTAATTTTTCACTAAAATATGTAATTGGTATTTTCTCTTGATCAAGAGAGATCCTATTGAATTCCCACTAGCTTCAGTCTCAACTTGAAAGAATTTATCAAAGCTTGGAGAGGATAGCATAGGAATTTTAGTAATATTTTTCTTCAATAGTTTGAAATTTATGTCAATTGCTTCAGTCCACCTGAATGGTTGTTTTCTTTCTTTCATAGTTTCTACAATAGGTGAAAATATCTAACTGAACTTCTAATGAACTTTGTATAAAAAAATTCAAGTCCATGAAAACTTCTTACCTCAAATACATTTCTCAGGGTTGTCCAATTCACAATTGCTTGAACCTTTTCTGGGTCCATCTTCAAACCTTCTTCATATACTACAAACACAAAATATGTGATCTGTCTCTTCATAAAATTTGCATTTCTTCAAATTTATCAGTAGTTTTTCCTTCTGTAGGGATGAGTACTGTTGGTACAACAGATGGACTCAAAATATCCTTCACCAATCCTTTATCTAAGAGCTTGTGTACCTTCCTTTTAATCTATTCATTCTCTTATGGAGTCATTCTATAGGATGCTTTATTTGAAAAAAATTCTCTAGGTATTAAACCAATGTGATGGCTAATACTTCTCACAGAAGGTGAATTATTTGGTAAGTCATCTACCATATTATCAACAAATTTATCAAGCATAAATTTAACTTCTTTAGGTAAATCATCCATATTTGTATTAGTGAGTATTACCTTTGTCTTACCAATTAAGGAAAAATGTATCTCTTATTCTTTCTTGACTTCTTGCAGCAGATCCTTCCCACTTATTAATAGTACACTTGGACCAATTTATTGCTTGATTATCTCATCCTTCAAATGAAACAACACATGCTTGTTCCCATTCTTTTTGATAGAATAAGTTTTCCTTATACCATCATGGATGGATTTCCTGTCATAGTGCCACGACCTTCCCAAAAAAATATGGTAGACGTCCATGTGCATTATATCGCATAACAACTCATCCTTGTAGCTACCAATCTAGAATTCCACTTTACACAATTCATTCACCAAAATGTGATGTCCCTTCTACAACCAAGACACTCTTTAGGGAGTGGTATGTACTATCCTCTGCAATCTAAATTTCTATACCATCTTTGTGGAAACCAAATTGTTTGCACTACCGCTATCAATGACAATTTTATAGCACTTACCTGTTGACTTACATACAGTCCTGAACAAACTTTTCCTTTGAGTTGGTTCATGAACCTCCTTTTCTTCCTTAACCAAAACTCTCTTCAATAACAATGATTCCCCCACCTATCGAGTCTATTTTTTTGATATTGCATTCACATATTCTTCCTTTGTTTCTACAACATGTGCATTCCTCTTATTTGTTTCCTTGTTCTCTGGACAGTTCCATGACATGTGTTCTATTTTACCACATGTATAACATCTCATTTCTCTGTCTCTTCCTTTACCTCTTGAGACAAATATTCTACCTCTTGATTGTCCTCCTATGACCTGCTAATTGAACTTCTCGCCTCTTCTTTTTGAGGTTGAAATATTCCTCTATTAGATTGTCCTTTTCCTCCTACTAAAATCCTTCCTCTATTTCTATGGATATTCTTTCTCACCAATTTATCTTCCTCCTTCAAAGATGATTGGTATGCATCTTAAAAAATTATCAGGGACAAAAGGCCGATTTCATCTTGAATTTCATACCTCAAACCATTTATGTATCTAACAACCTTCTCAACATCTTCCCTAATGTGACCAGCTCTAATGTTCAACCTATATAATTCCTTTGTGTATTCTTTTATTGTCATAGTTTTATGTTTATGGTTTTTCAATTGTCTAAACAAATTCAAATGATAATCCTTAGGCATGAACTTACCTTTAAATTTGGACACCTTTCTATCCCAACTCCTGATCTTAGGTTTTCCTTTCTTCTTCTGTCTTCCTGCAAATCATCCTACCATAGAGTTGCATGTACTTTTATCCTAGTCACTTCATGCTTCACCTTCTTCTCCTCTTCTACCTCTTCATAATCAAAATATGTATCCATGGAATTTATTAAGTCAAGTAATTCATCAACATTTAAATTACCTTCGTACATGGGAAATTCCATCTTAGGCCTAGATCCAACTCTTGTGACCATTCTTACTAGTTGTTCTTATGTTATTTCTCCTCCTAGAGCTCCTTCTATTTCCTCATCAGAGCATATATATTCACTCTCACTGACATATCCTATGTCAGGTTCTCTCCTCTGCATTGTCTTCATGGCCTCCATCCTTTCTTGGATGGGCCTAAGCTCATAGCGTAACTCATCAGTTACCACATTCGTATCTTTGCCTCCTTGGATGGGTGGCATGATTCCTTAGATACAATATTTCTCTGATACAAAAAATGATGGAAAATACCACCTACCTCAACGCACAATCATAGAGATTTGAGCACTTTGTCACAGTCAATATTCAAACTGCTCATTTGGCCTCGGATCAACAATAACATGAACTTCAAATTTACTTTTTTCTATAGTGTTGAATTTCTCTTAGTCATAGATAACTCTGTGCAAAATTACCACTACATGGATATACCTCTGCGTGGAAGCATCAACGAACAATGTTGAAGAAATCTGTCATAGACAATTCTCCATGAAATTCAACAAACAATGTGGGCGTGTCACGGGTTACTCTGTAGGCATAATCCTGCAACAATACTAACTTGTCGTAGATATTTACAAGGTGTTCTACTATGCCAAATCATGATTTTTTGTTCCTGCGAAGACAAATACTAAGGAAATATTATTTTAAATATAATTTTAGAACTTAATTAAAATTAATTGTCCATGGTATTTCTTGCAGTATCATAAGCACATCACTCTTCCAAGATAGCTTATACATAGATTTTAACAATTCAAACACACAACATGACAAAATGAAACCACAAAGTGTGACAACACCACATGCTCTATTCTTTATTTTTATCAATGGAGTAAATTTACACCAGAAATTTATTTCCTTCTTGGTCTCTTGGACCTATGCAATCCACACTTTTACATATTAAATCTCACACACTCTCTCCCTCTTCCCTTTCCAAAGAATTCATTATATCTCGAGCCCTCAGATATCTCACAAACAAATGAATCCTGATTTATCTTAACACATGTTTAAAGTAGAGATTTGTTCCTCATATTTAGCAACAGACTTAACACCTATGACAAAAAATTTGATATCTAATCAAACAAACTAAATGAAAATGTCTTCTAGAGACATTTCGTAATTTAATACAAATATAATAAAATAAATTAGGGAACCCACTCCCTTGGTAAATTTTTGCGACCCATGAGGTAAATCTTAATCTTTACTGCCAGATGCTCTTGCATCATAAAGAACAAATTGGAGCCCATGTAGGGGATCCTTATGGACTAGTAGTGACTTTCATTTAAAGGTAAACAACTTGATGATTGTTCTCTTCTTTTTTACTAGAAGATATACAATGATATCATTCTTAATTTTGTTTTGTACCTACATGGAGGATTTATGGGTAGTGAAGTTACTTCATCCTCAAAGATTGTTTCTTTCCATGATGTTGTCAAAAACAAACCCACTACTTTAGTTTGTTTGATTCCTCCTATGCCTAGTACATATATTGTGGAGAAATTTGTAGGTATGGAAAAATTGGAGGCATCTGAGATAGAGGTATCAAAGCTACACTCAATTTATCAATCGTTTATTTTAATTTATATATTAAATTGTTTCTATCCTCTTACATTGGACTTGTACAAGTAAATATATTTGATGTAAAGGACAAGCACTATGAGTTATACATAATGCTTGAAAGGTTTCTTTATTGTTTAGTTTTAAAAACTAGTTTATTAGTAGAATTTTTTTTAGGAGAGTTCATGGTTTTGGGGAAAACAAGTTATTTATGTTATCCCACAGGTCCTATATTTCTACCCTACCATTATCTCTCTTACCAAAATTAGATTTTGAGTTTGCTTCCAAAATTTACCTCTTCATTTTTTACATTTATTGGTTTTTGAAGATATCATGAATACGTTGGATGACTACTTAAATACAAACATTGAATGGACCATGTTGGGTGTATCCACATATTCCCAAATATTTGTTGAGATAAACATCAACAAGGGTCTGTGAGACAAGATAATACTACACAAGGAAAAATTTGGTGTTACCTCTACCAACAAACTGTGCATCTTTAGGATTCTTATCACTAGGAGAGAGCTCACTCAAAAAGGGATAAATGACAAAAACCTAACCCAAAACACTAGTAATCATGTGAGAAATCATCCTTGAATGTTGAAATTATCAAAATTAAAGAAAAAAACCAATGTCAAGACCAGGGAAGGGTAACAATGATTTTCCAATCGGTAGATCATTGATCATCCCCCTTTGAGAGTCATAGTGGAACATGAAGAACCCCCAAGAGGCATGAAGATAATTCATGACTCTAATAACTTTGATTTAAATAAGGAACTAGTACTCTGTATGCATCATGGAAATCCAAAATTCCCTATTATAATTAGACTTCTCGAGAAGGGTCGTAATGGTTTCAAAAGAATACTAAATAGGGTAGGATAGAGGATTATTTTTCATTGGAACAAAAATGAAATATCCATACCATTAAATTTGTAAGGAATATGCACATTGATCCAAAAAGGATCCAGAAAAGGCTAAGAACAACACATAACTCACAAAGGCAACTCAAGACACTCAAAATGGCCTCAGCAGATAGAGAAAGGGAAAAAATTCAAAAGTTCTCAAAACTCAGTGAAAATGACATTATCACAAAGAGCACGTCGCAAGATTTCTAACGATGCACACAACTCATCAAACGGAGTTACGGATCGAAATATATTCACGGTCAAAGTTTGGTCAACCTAGCCTAATCAGTAGGGGGTGAGTCAACATCTATACTATTGACGTCAACATTTGTACAACATACGTGGCAGGAGTAGGAGGTGACACGTTTCATGTTGACATTAGCATGGTGACATAGAAACACTAGAGGCTGCCATGTGTCACCCAGATTTGGCACTTCTGGACCAAGCCATGGACCAATAGGATTTTTCCACATGGCATAACAAGTTGGTAGTGAAGTGGAATCTGTATGATGATGTGTCTTTTGTACGATGATGTGGAGTTGACAAGGTAGGATGACAGAGCATTGGTCGAATGGGAGGTTTCCACGTGGCAGTGGGAAAATGCCTAATGGCAGCTCATATCCGAATTTCGGAAAAAAATCAGTTTGGCGGGTTCGCCAAATCTGGCTACCCATGCCAAATCCAAGCACGTATTAATCGTTAGAGAATTGGATAGAGCCACCACCAAATTTGGTAGAACAACATTGTTTATATTTATATATATTTACAACAAACCAAGCTAAAAGGGGGAGGCCCGCGGGTTTGACCCTAAGACCTCTTCCCTCTACTACGCCTTAACAGTCACACCCAAACCAACAAACCAACAAATTGTGTTGTTAATAATTCACATGAAAAATGTTTAAAAAGAGAATCCACCCAGAGCTCGAGGAGAGAGGCATGCATGTGGTACGGCTAGGGCATGCAGATTGAGGAAAGTATGAACATTTATTGCAGGTTGCAGGGGCACAAAAACCAAGACAATTTGTTTCTTGGGCCTAGGAAGGCCAGAGTCAGATCGAGGCATGGAGACAGTCATTTTTTGGGTAATTTGATGCCACGAATTCATTGGTGTTGTATTTTTTCTGATATGAGCATTATTTCTGCAGCTTGATTTCAGAATGAGGTATACTTATGTATTTTTCCAAATTCTTTTGCTAAGTTAATGAAAATCCTACCCATTTGAGATCAGGACCCAGAGACATAGTCCACTAGGGACGAACTCCGTTATCAAGTTTTGTGTTCAGATTTGATGCTTATGTCTCTTCATTATTGAGTTTTTCCTTCTTTAATGGTGCACTTTAATTTATGTTGATTTAATGAAATTTTTTATAAGTCACTCGATGAAAATATCTTGGATCATGTTGGTATCAGAGCAGTCGTCTTTGAATTGAATTGTTGAGTGTGAATGATTTCTAGGGCCAAGCATAAGAAGGGTGAAGGAACTCTTAATACTTTCAATCCTGAATTTTGTTGTGCATACCAAAGGAAGAAAATGACAGAACAAGACAAGTGTGATGAACAGGAGAAAAAATTTCACATGGTATTTTATTGCATGTGAGAAATGGTCAAACGAATGTATGAATATTACGAGAAGAGAATGAAGAAGAAAGGGAAGAAAAAGGAAACACATGTTGATGATGATGCTTTAGTAAACCAAGGGGCTAGAGGAGATCATCCTGGGCCTCCATCTTCACCTTCAAGTTCTAGTTCTTCTTCCTATGATCATTCTCATCATTCTCATCATGATAGACATAAAGCCTCTTTTAAGAAACCATTATTAAAGCTTGATTGGAAATTTTCTTTACCTATGTTTAATGGAGATGCTAATCCTGGAAATTTAGATAATTGGATCTGATAGGTTGAAGTATATTTTCATGTTCAACATATTGATGAAGAGGAAGTTAAAGTGCAATTGGTTTCTCTTCGGTTGGAAGGAATCACACTCGTATGGTGGGAAAGAAAGCTTCAATATAGAAGTAAGTGTGGTAATATTCTTTCCTCGTGGTCAGAATTAAAATCAATGATAAGGAAGCAATTTTATCCATTAGGGTATTTACATAAACCAATAATGGAATGACAAAATTTAAGGCAAATTAAAGGTCAAATTGTATAAAGTTTCACAGAAGAATTTAGGAAGAAATCTCTTTCATTAAACATTCCTTTGGATTCTTATGAAACTTTAATGAAGTATATTGGTGCACTTCATAGTTATATTCGTCATACTTTTCTCTTGTTTAACCCCACTAGCCTTGACGAAGTTTTTGTGCAAGCCACTCACCTTGAGAACATGGGAAAGAATGTTCAAGAATATCCAACAAAGAAACCTTCCAATCTCCCACAAAAACCTTTCAAGAAGTTTAAAAGGAAGGACAAGAAGATCGCCACAGTGAGGAGAGAAGGAGGAAATCCATCTTGCACTTATTGCAATAAAATCAGTTAGGATGATGAACACTATTGGAAACCGCATCCAGAGAAGAGACCGAAATAGTTCAGTGGAAAAGGGAAGACAAAAACCGTTGCTACAATGCAACAAGATCTTGGTTCCAATTCAAGAGACGAAGGAAAGATCACAATGGTTGGAGTACAAGGTAAAGATTCCCTTCATGCTAGTTCAAGTTCCAATAATGAATCTCATGCTGATGAATGAAAGAGGAATGAATTATTTCACATAAGAGTTATATCTAAACACACTAAGATAGATACATTATTTGATCTAGGTTCCCAAGTAAACTTAATATTTGAATCACTTTTCAAGAATATAGGTCTTGAAATGAAACCACATCTGAAGCCTTATCCTCTTGGTTGGGTATGTGATAAAGGAAAACTTAATGTCACCATACAATGTAGGGTCAGATTTTCTATTTATTCAAAGTTGATTGATGAAGTGGATTTGGATGTTGTACCACTTGATATATGTGGCATAGTGTTGGGAAGTCCTTATCTTTATGATAGAAAAGAAGTCTTCTTTCTTCATGAGAACAAATACCACCTTACTAAGGGGGGAGTGAAATATATTGTTAGAGCTCACAACATGAGGGTAAATACAACACTTGTTAGTGCAGGGAAAATAAAAAGACTCATAAACACTAATAAGAGATATGTACTCATGGTCGTAAGAGAGAAATATGTCGAGGCATTCGATGATTTCCAAGGATGTGATCCTTCCCATAAGAAGGAATTAGTTGATATTGTTTCTAAGTATGATGATATTTTTCAGGAACCATATGGGTTACCTCCTAAGAGGGAAATCCAACATGAGATACATCTACAACATGATTCTCCTCTTCCTAATGTGGGCATTTATAGGATGTCACTTGTGGAGATGATAGAGATCAAGAAGCAGGTACATGGCTTATTGGATCAAGGGGTCATCAAACCTAGTTCATCTCCTTCTGGTTCTATGATCGTGATGATCGTGATCGTGAATACCCTCTTCCTCGTATAGATGATTTACTTGATCAATTAAATAATGTTTTTTATTTCACTAAGTTGGATTTGCGCAATGGATACCATCAAATCAGGGTCGCGGAACAGGATGCATGGAAAACTGCCTTTAAAACCAAACAAGGATTGTTTGAGTGGTTAGTTATGTCGTTTGGGCTTTGTAATGCTTCGATAACTTTCATGTCTACGATGAATGATGTATTCAGGCCTTTCCTAGATGACTTTGTGATTGTATATTTAAACAAAATTCTTATTTTTAGAGGGACTTGGTATAAACATGTGAGGCATGTAAAGCAAGTATAGGATACTTTGCAAAGGGAAAAGTTGTATGTAAAATTGTCTAAATGTGAATTTGTCAAGACTGCACTTGTATACTTAGGTCATATTGTAGGAGGAGGACAATTAAAAATTGATCCTTCCAAAATTGATGTAATTGTAAATTGGCTTGAGCCAAAAAATGTATCCGAGGTCCAAAGCTTCTTAGCTGTAGTCCAATATTGGAGGAGCTTCATTTCAAATTTATCCTTTATAGAAAATCATTTGCATGCCTTAACTAGTATGAAGAATGATTTTTAGCGGGAAGGAAAGAAACAAAAATATTTCGACACTTTGAAGGACAAGATCAGTACCGCACTAGCATTAGCACTTCCAAATATTCAACAGTGTTTTGAGATCGAGAAAGATGCAAACGGATAAGACATGAGTGCAGTTTTGATGCAATATCGTAATCCTATATCTTACCACTCTGAAAATTATAACCAAGCTATTGTTAACTATCCTACATATGAGAAAGTGTTTTATGCATTAGTTCAAAGCATAAAGAAATGCAAAGCACTACTTGTTAGGGGAAGGAAAAAATCATGCATACAGATCAACAAAACTTACAGTACCTCGAAGCACAGACCAAACTGCAACAATCTCGACTCTACAGATGGATGGGTTTTCTACAACAATTTCATTGGGTAATCAAGTACAAAAAGGGTACAAGTAACAAGGTAGCCAATATGCTTTCTAGACCTCCTATTGTTTCTTCTATTATTTTGAAAAATACTTCTTTATCTCATGATAGCTATATGGAACAATATGCCATTGATGAACATCTTAAAGAATTATATGAGAAGATAACCCATGGTGCACAGGTAGAGAACTATTTCCTGTAGGGAAAACTACTCTACCATCTTGGAAAGCTATGTATTCCTACAAGTGAACGAGTCCATGTAATACGAGGAGATCATACTTCTCTTGTGTCTTGGAATTTTGGGGTAGGAAAAACCATGGGTCATTTGTAGAGGTTTTGTTACTGGCCTCAGATGAAAGAAATTGTAACTAAATATGTAAAGGGGTGTGTGATGTGTTCTACTTGTAAGCCCACTAATAGAAAACTAGGGCTATACTCACCACTTCTTATTCCATCCCATCCATTGGAAAGTATCGCCATGGATTTTGTAGGGGGTTTACCAATGTCAAAAGGGGGTCATGAGTATTTATATGTTGTATTGGATAGGTTCAACAAGATGTGTATCTTGATTCCATGTAGAAAGAAGATCATTGTTGAGAAAACTATTAATCTCTTCTTTCAGTATGTTTGGGTTCACTTTGGGTTACCCACATCCATTATCTCAGATCAAGATACTCGATTCCTTGGGGATTTTTTGACAAGCTTGTGGAGAATGATGGACACCAAATTGAAGAATAACACTACTTTAAATCCATAAACCGACGAAAAAAAAGAGGTGGTAAACTGAATAATGGTACTTTTTCTTTGAGGCTACTGCAACAAACATCCCAATTTATGGGATGAAAAAATACCCTATGTATAGCATGCTTACAACCGAGCCTTACATTCCTCCACTCAGAGTTCACCTTTTGCGACATGTTTCGAGTACCTACCCAAGGTTCCCTTGGAATTGATTTATGGGAGAGATATCGATATAAATGAACAAAGAACAAAGGGCACAGCCTGAAAGTTCATCCAGAGGATCCATCAGGTGCACCAGGAAGTCATGGAACAAATGGAGAAAATTCAAGCATAGTATAGAGCTCGACATGAAAAGCACAAGGTTGATCATCAGTTCCAGGTTGGAGATTGGGTATGGATTCACATCAACAAGGATATATTAAAGGGTGAAGGCAAGAAACTCAAGCCCATTTGTTATGGACCCTTCACTATCTTGGAGAAAAGTGGTACCAATTATTTTCTTCTGGATATTCCACCTTATATGTAGATTTACTCAGTTGTAAACGTAGAGAACTTGAACATTTTTTATCCTCCCGTGATCATGGATCGGGATGAGGAAGTTTCAATACCTTTAGTTGATTAGTTTTCTCCCGATTACTTGAATGAGTTATAGGAAGATATCATCCTGGACAGAAGGACGAGGACTTCATGCAGGGGTGATTTTGATTATCTTCGAGTAGGCTTAAAGGGAACACATCCAAGCAAGGAAAAGTGGATTGAGAAGGACAAAGTGAGGGGACTCTTCCCTCACTTATCTGTTGATTGATTAAATATTTTGGTGGTCCAAAAATCTCTCAGTGGGAAGGCATGATCCAAAAAGGATACAGAGAAGGCTATGAACAACTCAGAACTCATAGAGGCAACTCAGGACCCTCATAATCGCCTCAACAGAAAGAGAAAGGGACAAAATTCAAACTTCTCAAAACTTAGTGAAAACAACATGTTGGATTTCTACTCTTCTGTTGGTCTTGAGGATTCTTTATGGTTTATTCTTATCCTACCTTAACATCATAGATTGACCCTAGTTCATATTTGATAAGCTCCCAACAAAATCCCTTTAAAACTATATTCTCCTTTAGTAGACCAGAAGGAACACAACACACCGACTGTACTGCGCAGTCTCACCCAAGATATCTCTATGGGTGGATGCAATACTCAGGTGTTTGCAACCTGGGAATGTGAAGAGATATGCAGTTGTACTCTATAATATTTATTCATTCAATATGCATCTAATTATAACAATCATTCTATTCATGCATGTGGAATACCAGATATAACTAGTTAATTCATTCATCTAACATTCAACAATTAATCAACATAAAGAAGCATACATTCATTCACATAACACAGGTGTTACCATGTTTCACCCCCTCCTAGGATACGTCCATAAATATTTGGCTCTCAATATTTTATTATGGTTCATAAATATAACGTCCCACGTGTTTACAATCTTAGGTCTCACCCTTTTCCACAGGCTCCTCAATCCCTGCGAGGTTGACTAGATCGCACCAGGCTCCTCAGCCTGCAATATAACCCTCAGGATCAAGTATCTCACTCCTTCCCTAGCTCACCGGCTTAATGACTCATGAAATACTTACAACTCTCTCTTCCTTTGTGTACATATTTATATCTTCCCTACTTTGTCTCTCTCTTCTATATCGCCTAAGTACTACTTATTTATATCCTTGTCTCATGATGCAGGAGCATCGCCAACAAAGCACGATCAAAGGACAACTAAGCATCAATGCGCATTTTGAGGTGAATTTAAATTTTTTAAATAAGGTGTATCATGCAAATCTTTTTAAAGGATTGTAATTAAAGAACCTCTTTAATGTTTTGGAGATGGATGATTTCATGAGGACATCAAAGAATGTATTTTCTTTTAATGAAGCTAAGTGAAGTACATATTCAATGTGTTTGATCTTATCTGTCTGTCACAAATATTTATTGTAATAAATTCTAAGTAATTGATATCTTTTAATTCGATAGGATAGCTCTAGAGTAGTTCGAGGGAAGAGCTCGAAGAGCCCCTCTTGTATAAATTTTTGTATCATTTCCCATAAGAGGTTGTTTGCACTCTAGTTATTCAGAGTTGTTTCCATTGTAGCTGAGAGTTGAGAGCTACTGAGAAGCAGTTTATGAACACATGTATATTCCAGTTGAATGAATATAACAGAGGAGTTGTCCCAAATTTATGAGAATCGTCCCAAATGTTTGGTGTTGCTGTGTCTATCTGGATGAATGAATGGTATACTTTCTGTTTATTTTCAATTCTTTGTTATTTATTTTTCTTGTGTTTATGAATGCATCTACATGGTTGAATGTATGAATCTATGAATATTTAGAAAAGTTTCAATTGTTTCTCTTCTACAAGCAAGTGCAAGTGTGCATAGGGTCCGTAGAGAGTGCATTGACAGAGTCTATTTTCGACTCATAATCCAAGAAGAGATAACGTGAAACTTATATGTGTGCAAGGAGTGCATAAAGTCCGCAAGGTGTGTGTGACATATTCCATTTTTACTCAGAAAGTTCTAGGGATATAGCTTAAAGGAAATTCATCCGCAAGGAGTGCGTGATAGAGTCTTCTAACTCAGAAGGTCAGGAGGAGTAGCAGAAGTTGCCCACAGTGTTATCACATAAAATTTTCCATAGTCACGAGTAACATCTATGAACTCAGGTGAGCGAGAAAGTGCAGTCTGCAGCGGTCATGATCCCCTATGCAGTTTGATGTAGTGTTATCTCCAAGATCAATTGGAAGGGTTCCAAAGTTGGCAGGCGAATAAAATCTTTGGCGGGGGAACTAAAATAGTCGACGCGCCCAGATCTCAGATCATGTTTAGATCAATGAACTCAAATCATTTCGGGGCCACAACATGCTCGGTTGATAAAAGGCCTTGAGTGGGCTTAAATCCTAACCACAATTTTGCGGAGAGGCTACATGGTGGAGGAGGGTGCATTTTGGGCCCGAAAGTGATGTGGACCTAAACCTCCTCCCGTGGCCCCGAAGTCATGTGTGCATATAATATTGTGTCTGATAGTGACAGGTGGTCACCCGCTAGTCTTCTAACCACACTCCAATCCTGAGGATGATTCATTTAATGAGCAGGGACTAGTAGCTAAGACCTAAACTCATTCCATAAATAGAAATCATGGAAGTTATGGCTAAGGAAATAGAGTTGTTAACCCAAGGTACAACAATGGATGGTTTCTTCTTCCAGGCCTATACTGAATCGGGTTTGCATCTAACAAGAGGAAACATGCATAGTCTGACAATAGGATTCACAAACGTAAATATTTGAATGCGATGGCCAGATCACACTCTTGGCAGTTGTGAACTGATCCGATTATAAATAAATTAGTTCAATATTTTGTTATGGTTGTCAACTGATTGAGTAGAGCTCCCCATTTTGTAATATTTTGATAACAGAGTTGTTCTCTGGTTTTGTATGAGACTTGATACTTTCACATTAATAGAAATCAATTTCTTTCATCATCTTGTTTAATCTGTGTTGAAGCACTCATGCATGGAGGATATAGACGAGGGTTGTAGTTGTATTGTAATGTAGGTTTTATTACAGTATTATTGTGACCAGGTTTAGTCAACTTATTTTTTATCTTGTTTCTTCTTATGCTGAAATGCTCATGCATGGAGGATCCAGACAAGTTGTTGTGTTCAAGAGTGCTCTTGTGCCTAAGTTTTTCTTCACCAAGCTGCTTGAAAGTCGGATTCCCATGGTAGACTTGTCCACCTTTATCACTAAGTCTTCCCTCTGGTCATCTTTAACCTTAAACCACTGACTGAAGTTAATGAGGACCTCATTTTCATATGCATTGCTTGTCCAGTTTCTGTGTTGAAACATTCATGTACTGAGTTTTTTCCATTTGACCTCCACTCATAAACCTACCTCCAAAAACATTTTTATGGGTACTGGTCTTATCCTCTTGCCGTCTGAGGGTGAATATCAGTGCTAAAATTATTGGTGCCATTTTCGGGGAACAGATTGAATAAATTTCCCTTGGATTGAATGACAAATAAATTTTGATTTTGAAGGTGCATTAGAAATCAGTACCTTGAAGATTGCAACTTGCACCTGGAAACTCCACTATTACAGTTGTTTCTCCCAAAGGGAGACACACAAGGTCTACTCCATAGATGCCTTTGGAAACACTTGAAGATGACCCAAAAAATATTATCAAGAAAGGAAATACTTCTCAAGAAGGGATTTCAACTGTTGTACCAGGTGATTCTGGTAATTTACATGATTATTCTTTTAAAACTCCAGTAGATGCATCTAATTCTCCTTTTATACCATCTATTGGAGTTTCCAGAAGTTTAAATTTTGAATGATTTCCTGTTGAACTCCCCCCTTCTATTCTTCATTTGGAAGGATAAATTTTTGACACCCCTGTTTCCCCTGATATTGTTAAGTGGTTTAGACCCAAGAGCTTGGAATATTTTCCCACTTTGGGTTTTCCTACTTCTCCTCCTATCAAAGTGTTTTTATCTAAAGAGGGGGGGAATTATTTTCCTTTGAACTCCATATTATTCTCCTGCAACACTCAACTATTTCCCTTTCCCCCTAGAAGCACAACTCCAGTCCTACCGGTCCAAACTCCATCTCCCCCTGGTTCTCCTACAATTCACATCCCAATGGCAGGTGCTAATCCTCCTAGAAACATAATGGATGCCATAGTGGTTTCTATATATTCCCCTCTTGTTTTACCTCAACCTATGAATTCTCTCCCATCTAGAGACTTCCTTAAGTACATTCACAAGTTCACAGAGGAGGAAGACATAACTACAAAAGAACACCTTTCAAATTTTTATAGTTATGCAGATAATCATAACATTGAAAATGAATATGTGTGGATGAGAGTTTTTGTATAGAGAATTGATGGTGAAGCTAGTAAATGGTTCAGGGGATTAACTCCTAGATCTATTGATGGGATTTAGGCTTTGGATGATTAATTCTTAATACATTGGGGGGGTAAAAAATATTTCTTTTATTATATTACAGAATTTGGGTCACTTAAGAGAGAAGAGGGGGAATTTGTTTTAGACTTCTCAAAAAGATTTAATAAGATGTACAATAATATTCCGACTGAAAAAAATCCTACAGAAACCTCTGCTAAGATTACTTATGCCAGTACTAGTGACCCTAAGTTTTTCCTCCTGTTGAGAGAAAGAAGAGCTACCTCTTTAGCTCATATGCAAGATGCAACCCTTCAAGTAGAGTCTAATATATTGGAAGCTAACAAGCTTAGGAGTAAATATGATAGAGAAATAAGGAGAGGTAGGTCTGAAGCTTCAACCTATGATTCCTCTGTTGGCCACCCTCAAGTGGATGAGTTGACAAAACTGGTGAAATCACTTTCTGCTGAAATGGATAAATTGAAATTTGAAGGAAGGAAGAGCTATAGGAACCCATAGAATGCTGATAATAGGGGTAATTTCAGAAGACCAAATAATGCCCCTGATATCATCCAAAGAGATCAAAGAAATAAGGATAGGGATGATAAAAAAATCCAAGCCCCTCTCCAAAATAACCTTGTTACTGATGAAGAAGGATAGGAAGAAGATGATGATCTTGAAATCCATTGTCTTGGTGAAACCTCTTAATTCCCTCCTTTAACTCAATCTGCATATGAAGATTCTCTCAAAGGAAGCCAACTAAATGAGTTGAGAAAAGGGGAAAGAATCAGTGGCCATCCAAATAGATGCAACCTAAGGTCCAAGAAGAAAGAGGGAAATCCTGACATACCTGATCAACCTACGAGAACTGAGAATCTTGTTAAGAGTGTGGTACATAGAAACAAATAAAAATAGACAGAAAAACCCCAGGATGTGGTTAAGATGCCTACCCCAGAAGTTAAGGAGATTTTGAAGCCTCACTCATCTTTTATCTTTGAGAATGAGATTCAAAATATTAAAATCCCTGTACATTTTTTAGATCTAGTTAAGAATGAGGATTTCAAAAGGCACCTCTCCAGAATTTTGCATCTTGAACCTTCATCTCATCCCAAACACTCATTCAACCTCCAAGATGAAATAAACAACTATCATAATGGGACCTTTGGTGGAGGATAATTATGACTCATCTCCTCCTTTCTATACCTCATTAAACATTCATGATAAAGTTTTGCACAAATTCTTAATGGATGCATGGGCATCTCACAACCTCATTCCTAAGACTATCATGGATGATCTTGGGTTGGAAGTTACAAAAACCTACCATGACTTGTACTCATTTTATTCCAGGAATGTAAAGTGTCTTGAGGTTATCAAGGACCTGGTTGTTTCCCTATTCCAGTTGCCAATGAAAAGTGTGGTCATGGATATTGTGGCGGCTGATGTCCCCCCTAAGTTTGGGATGCTCTTGTCTAGAACTTGGATCAAAAGACTAGGGGGAACTTTAAAGATGGATTTTCATATGCCACCATTCCTGTTTTTTGGGGAGAACATAGAAGGATTTGTAGGGAAGCAAAACCTGCTTAAATTATCAATGATGAAGAAAAACTTACCAACCACCCCATTTTTGCAGTTGATACTGATTTAGGAACCAGTATGCTACAACTCATTGATGCTCCTCAAACACCTATTGAAATCAGAAATCAACCTATTGCCTCCTATGAAAATCCTCCTCCCAATACCTCTATTTGGAAGATGTTTTTTTATGGAGCCTCTTCTAGAGAGAGTGTTGGTGTTGGGGTAGTATTCATTTCCCCTACGCATGAGATAATATCTCTGTCTTACAAGCTTTTATTTGAAGCAACAAACAATGTGGCAGAATATGAGGCTATTATTTTCGGTTTGAGAGCTTCAAAAGACATGAATATTGACGAGCTATCAGTATTTGGATATGCTGAGTTGATTATTCATCAAGTCAGAAATCAGTATCGGGATAACAACCCTAGGTTAACATCCTATAGAAATGAAGTCTGGGATCTTGTTGATAGTTTCTTCTAGTATTTTAATATTTCATTTGTTCCAAGAGAGGAGAAAACCGTGGCAGATTTATTTGTTGTTTCAACAAGTAAGTTCAGGGTTCCTTTTCCCCCCAAACTCAAGTACGAGGTGGAAGTAAAATAAAAATCCTATATTCCTGACAACGCCAAATATTGGAAGGTTTTTGAGGATGATCTTGATATTAAAAAGTTTGTTGAGACTGTGGAGTTATTCTCTTCTTTACATATTGATCAAGATCAAGATACTGAGGAAAGTCCTCATGCTGTTGTTTTTCTGAGTAAAATTGATGACCAACATATTGCTTAGTTACCCAGTAACCATATTCCAAAAGGAATTGTCCCCTTGGAGAGATTTTTTGATATAAATGATGTTGTTGTAAACATTAAAAGTTCAACTGAAGATGTTGATGTGACTGAATGCAATTTAGGAACAAACGAAGATCCAAAATATGTCAAATTGTCTAACAGTTTGTCAAAGGAGAAAATCGATGAGTACATCAATCTTTTGAAGGAGTTTGTTGATGTGTTTTCGTGGAAATATGAATATTTGATAACATATGACACCAACATCATTGAACATAAGATCCCTTTGAAAGAAGAGACCAAACCTTTTAGGAAAAAACTCAGATAGATAAATCCCATGCTGCTGCCTATTATGGAAAATTAAGTGAAAAAGATGTTGTATTCCCAGATCATCATCTCTTTGTGATATTTAGAATGGGTGGCTAACTTGGTTCCTGTGAGGAGGAAATATGGGGAAATCAAGTTATGTGTTGATTTTGGGAATTTGAACAGGACCTCCAAAAATGATAACTACCCCTTGCCAAAGATGGAGCACATTTTGCAGAGAGTGACTGGTTCATTTAGGATATCTATGATTGATGGATTATCCATATGCAATCAGATCTCTGTCATTCCTAAAGACAGAGAGAAGACAACCTTCACTACTCCTTGGGGCGCATTCATGTATGATAAAATGACCTTTGGATTGATGAATGTAGGAGAAACCTTCCAGTGACCCATGGACATCACCTTCATTGGGGAAAAAGACAAACTTGTAGTCATCTATATGGATGACATTACAGTGTTCTCAAATTTTGAAAAAGAGCATTGTCATAATTTTATGAAGGTCTTCCTGAAGTGTAGAAGGTTTGGTCTGTCCGTCAATTCTAAGAAATATTTGTTTGTTATGAAGGAGGGAAAATTATTGGGGAATATTATGTCAGTAGAAGGGGTAAGAATTGATCCAAGCAGAGTAGAGGCCATCCAGTCCTTATATTTTCCTAGATCCAAGAAAGAGGTTTAGTATTTCTTGGGAAAAATCAATTTTCTAAGAAGGTTCATCTCTAATTTCACTGAGTTGGTTAATCACATTACAACCATGCTTAGAAAAGGAAGTGAGGTGAAATGGACTACTGAGTACATAAATTATTTTGGCCAAATGAAAAGGGCTTTGACTGAAGCACCTTTGCTCATCATCCCTGACTATTCTAAGGATCTTCTGATATTTTCTTTTGACTTATCTGATACATTGGCTATTGTTTTGCTACATAAAAATGCAGAGGGGTTAGAGCACCCTATTTCCTTTTTCAAGAGATCCTTGAGGGATGCAAAAATGAGATATGATATCATGGAGAAGAACGCATATGATTTGGTCAAATCCCTCAAATATTTCAAAATCTATGTTCTGCATTCAAGGATTGTTGGATATGTCCCCTTAGCCCCAGTGAAAGAGATATTGATCCAGCCTGACATAGATGGGAAGAGAAGCAAATGGATTGCTAAAATGTTGGAATTTGACCTTGAAATGAAGACCACTAAATTGATAAAAGGATAAGGTTTGGCTAGGTTGCTAGCTTAATCAAATTGCAAGGCTCTAGGGGTTAATTTCATGAACATTAACTAGAAAATCAGCAAGCTAATATTGTTGATAAAGACTCTAATGTCAATCTCAATTTGAAATAATGCATCTGGTATAAAGACATCATATATTTTTCTGCAGAATTTTAGGCCAGCTGATGGTTTGGAAAAAAACAAGGTAAGAGCTTTGAAACTCAAAGAAATAAAATATTGTCTCATTAACCAGGTTTTGTATTGAAAGGATCCTTTGGGAGTTCTGTTAAGATATCTAGACCCATGGGAGGCCCAAAAAACTATGACTAATTTTCATGAAATCTTATGTGGGGGGCATCATTTATGGAGGACCACAACTTATAATATTCTCAGAGATGGGTACTTTTGGCCCAACCTTTTTACTTATGTTTGTGCAAATATTAGAGCTTGTGTCAAATGCCAAAAGTTTTATGGAAAGAAACAACTCAATTTTTTTCCTCTTAAAACTGTGGTGGTTTCTGTACCTTTTCAATAGTGGGGTCTTGAATTCAATGGAGAAATCCACCCAGCCTCAAGTGGTTAGCGTAGGTGGATTTTGACTGCCACTGATTATTTCACCAAGTGGATAGAATCCAATCCTACAAGAAGCTCCTCCCACAAGGTAATCATTATCTTTCTTGAGGATATCATGTCTAGATTTGATTGTCCAAGAAGGATTGTTACAACCAATGTTGCCTCCTTCAAAGATGAACCATTGATCAATTTGTGTGAACTATATGGGATTAAATTAATACATTCTACTCCTTACTACCCTCAGGGAAATGGTTTAGCAGAGTCCTCTAATAAGAGCCTCATAAATATCATAAAACAACTGTTAGAAGATAACAAGAAAGCCTAAGACTCAAAGCTGAAATTTTCATTATGGGCTGACAGAGTTACAACAAAGAGGTCATTGGGTGTTTTCCCTTTTCATGTTGTATATGGGGTTGAGGATATTTTCCCTATTCATATTTCCTTGCCTGTGGAAAAATTCCTCCAGGACTACCAAAGAGAACCTGGTGATATGGACAGGAGGATACAATAGTTGGTAGAAGTACAACAAGCTAGGGAGCAATTGCTTGATAAATCTCAGGATCACCAGCAGAAAATAAAATGAGCCTTTGACAAGAGCGAAAGCAAGAAATATTTTCAACTGGGAGATTTGGTTCTCAAGTGGGATTCCCCCAAGCAAGACAAAGGAAAACATGCTAAATTCAAAGCCTTATGGATTCGGCCTTTCAATATTTCTAAAGTGTTTTCAAATAACACCTATAAGTTGTAGATCTTGGAAGATTCCGAATTTTTTGGTGGCCCTATCAATGGGAACTTTCTGAATAAATATTTTTATTAAGCCATGATTGGATTTCCACCATTGTAGTTACCACTTCCTTTTTATTTTTTGGTTTAATAAGTGACTCCATAACCCAAAATCTAAGGCTTTGGAACTGTTCCTTCTTGGCAGCTCGTAGGGATCATGCCATCCCCTGTGGAGCCAAATGTTATCACATAAAATTATCCATAGTCACGAGTAACATCTATGAAATTAGGAGAGAGGGAAAGTGCAGTCTATAGCGGTCGAGATCCCCTATGCAGTTTGATGCAGCGTTATCTCCAAGCGCAGTTGGAAGGATTCCAAAGTTGGCAGGGGGATAAAATATTTGGTGAGGGCGCTAAAATAGACAGTGCACCCAGATCTCAGATCTTGTTTATATCAATGGCCTTAAAAATTTTGGGGCCGCAAAATGCTCAGGCAATAAAAGGACTTGAGTGGGCTGAAATCCTAACCACGGTTTTGCGGGGAGGCTACATGGAAAAGGAGGGTGCATTTCAGGCCCAAAAGAGGTGTGGGCCTAAACCTCTTCCCTTTGCCCTGAAATCACATGTGCATATAATATTATATCTAACAACGAGAGGTGTTCACCCGCTAGTCATCGAGCCACACTCTAATCCATAGGAGGATTTAGTTAATGAGCAGGGACTGGTAGCTAAAACCTCATCTCAGTCCATAAATAGAAAGCATGGAAATTATCGCTATCGAGACAGATCTTTTCATCCCAAGGTACAACAATGGATGGTTTCTTCTTGCAGGCCCATACTGAACCAGGTTTGTGTCTGACAAGAGGAAACATGCATAGTCTAACAAAAGGCTACACAGACGTAAATCTTTGAATGTGATGGCCAGATCACACTCTTGACAGTTGTGGACTGAGTTGATTATAAATAGATCAGTTCAATATTTTGTTAGGGTCGTCAACTAGTTGAGCAGAGCTCCCTATTTTTTAATATTTTGATAACATAGTTGTTCTCTGGTTTTGTATGAGACTTGAGACTTTCACATTAATAGAAGTCAGTTTCTTTCATAATCTTGTTTAATCTGTGTTGAAACACTCGTGCATGGAGGATCCAGATGAGGGTTTTCATTGTATTGTAATGTAGGTTTGATTACAATATTAATGTGACCAGTTTTAGCTAGTTTCTTGGTTACCTTGTTTCTTCTTATGCTAAAATGCTTATGCATGGAGGATCCAGATGAGTTGTTGTGGTCACATAGTAATGGAGGTTTTATTATTGTGTTGCTGTGATATATTTCGTTGTCTGAAACTTAAGTTCAAGAGTGCTCTTGTGCCTAAGGTTTTCTTCACCAAGTTGCTTAAAAGTTGTATTCCCATGGAAGAGTTTTCCACCTTTCTCACTAAGTCTTCCCTCTGCTCACCTTTAAAATTAAACCACTGACTACAATCAAAGATGACCTCATTTCCCTATGCATTGTTTTTCCAGTTTCTGTGTTGAAACATTCTGGTACTGAGTTTTGTCCATTTGACCTCCACTCATAAACCTACCTCCACAAACATTTTGATGGGTACTAGGATTATCCTCTTGCAATTTGAGGGTGAATCTTAGTGCTAACACACAGAAAGGTTAAGTTTCATAGGAAGACCTATTGCAAGGCATGCACAGGATAAAATTCGACTAAGTGTCGAAAGGAGCATTCAAAGGAAGCCAAAGTTAGAGGAAGAAAAAGTTCAGGAGGGAGAGTGGTGAGAAATGTTCAAAGGGAGGATTCCTTTAAGGTTTCCCAAAGTTAATGAGAAAGATCCATCTGGGAGGGATTGAGATTATTCTAGACCATCAGATCTGGGGAAAGTGCACAGAGGTTATCCATGAGGTATTTCGACATTTCAGAGTTCGGAGCATTTTGAAGTGTTGAGAAGTGGGATCACCGAAGTAGAGAATTCACGAGGCTAATATTAACCATTGGCTGCAAGGAGACATGGGGTAGTGTTGGCAACCAACTCATTTTTTTTTTCCTTGTCTTATAAGCTGCCTACACCTATGTTTTACAAACATCAATTTTTCGTCGCAATTTTTCAAATAAACGACATTTTTATTTTTGCGACGTTTGCATAGGCTATCTTCGTTTTGTTTTCACGACTGTAAGCGTGAAAACATTAGACTTTCGAAGTCGCATTGAAATCATTGTTTGAACTTTTATGACCTATCCTTGTCAATATGCCTATTGCACTCGCATTTTACCTATCGTTATGCAGCTGACAGATCTTTTAATCGGTACTCATACTTTGATTGATTGTGACTTGTTTTGATTTGAGTTTGTAATGCATTGACATTTGGACTTGCATTTTATTTGGCCTACTTGATCATTGGTTCCATGAAAATACATAGGGTTTGTGATTAAATCTCTCATATATATATTTTAATATCATGCCTATGACTATGTTTTCATAACTATTGGTTGGTTGATTATATGTATCCATCGGCACATTGGTTAAACTATCAATACGAATTGATACATTGGTGCATGGATAAACATTGGTATTGGTTTTAATTTGAATGTCAATGGTTAAAAACTTTGGCATAACATTTATTTGGTGCGTTGGTTTATACACTTATCATTGTTCTCTTTGATTGGCCAATTGATATGACTATTGAACTATGCTATAATGGGTTGAACTACTATGTAAATCGGCGGTTGTACTATGGCAATAATTGTTTTTCATGGCAGAGATAAACTCCACCACCTTCGCACGCTGGCATTTATGCCTATCCATATTCATCGTTCACTTCTATTAGCTCGGGTAGCTCTGCTCCTGTGTGTGTTTCGATCCAAACCCTCAGCCTACCATGTGCTCAACTCCATGGCACCACTCATGCAAATCGAGCCAAACGGCAACCAGGCCCTGCTAATGTTTGACAATGCCCGCAAAGACCTGGAGGAAAATGGATGTCTCACCTTCGTGCAACGATTTGAGGGTTTTAATCTCTGTGTAGCATGACATTTTTCCATGACTTTCGATGGCTATAGAGCCAAGGTGGGCGATATACAGTTGGAGATCGATGAACAGTTTATCAGCTCTGCTACAGGGTTACTTGCCCCGGGACAACGTTGGTTTAAGAATTGTAAGGTCGAGGAAGTGTCGTGGACACTGTTGTTTCTCTCGTGCAAAGTCACCTCGTGTGACAGAGGTATGCCCATATCTATGCTCAAACCATGATGGCATGACCTATTAATTCTAGTCAAGCAGTTTGTGACCTGTGAAGGTCGATACAGGCTCATGTTTCTCTACCACCTGCGTTTGCTGATGATTTTTATAGGGTATCCTTTAAACATGCCCTTTTACTTTCATCGTAGCCTGTATAAAATGTCGAAAAAGTTTAAAAGGCAGAAGGTTGATAGCAGCCTGTTCCATCATGGGCTTATTAATCTTATCGTTGTTTATCATTTGAGTTTGCATGGAGATAGTTGGAGGGCTTTCATTGCCCGTAATGGCTTTGAGGACACAGACTCTACCCCGGTTGACAAGCCTGTGGTAATTGAAACCAAGGCCGAGCCGCCTGTACCCTTACATGTCCTACTGCCTAAACCCTTGGCTAACCCTCCTATTGACTTACCAGACATTGGAAATGAGAAGTCTGAGGCTATTAAGAAGCCTATGAGCAAAAGACCCAAGGAAAACCTTACTGCTAATGCCAAAGGGAAGAGGAATGTCCGGCTCATTTCGAGAATGGCCAGAAATAAACCGAAACCCTCTGCCGAGTCGAACCCTATCATCCTAAGTGAGGATTATGACTCTGACGTGGAACGATTCTTAGCCAGCGAGTACCCTTACTCGTAGGGTTTGTGCCCCAAACCACCTTATGATTTTGTGATGAATCTTCCCCCTTGCCTAAGAAACGATCATAGCTACCCTGGTATTAAGTTTCCTAACGAAACCCTCAGTCATGTGATCAAACCCTCGCCTGCTCTCACGAAACCCACACAGTCGCCCTGTGACCAATGCGATTTATGGTTGGAACGTTATTAAATTGATGTTCCCATACTCCAATAAAAAATCCAGTCGCTGGAAAGCCAAGTTGCATTATTGACCAATCAAAAAGACCAACTCCAAGCAGATGATAATAAATAGAAGACAACATGCTCGATCCTTTTCAAAAACGTTGAATCAACTATGACAGATATCAACTCCAAATTGGCATGATCAAGTCATCTCGTCTCCATACAGGTATGGATTTTAATATCATTTTAGTTGTGTGAGTGAATAGGTTGATTTGAATTCTGTTTTCGAATAGCTCTGTTTGCATTTTGAAATGGATCTGTTATAATGTGTGCATCCTATATATAGTTTTTCTTTGAATAAAAAGAAATTTCGATTTGGTATATGATTTGATCATTCCCAGAACAACTATCGATAGATTTTTATCGGATTTAAGTGGTCTTTGTTTGGATTTGATTTGGTTATCTGTCTAATGGAGTTAACGAAATTGTTGGTTCGTTTTCAATTCAATTTGTTTTGTGTCCACTCCCAACAAGAAGTTTTTCATGGTCAATTTAGAATGTGATTCGTTTGGATTTGATTTCGTTATGATCCATATGTTGTGGGTGGTAAATGATTTTATTGAGTTTGTTGGTTATGATATGCTCTGTCATACAATTTTCAAATTGAAATATTGCTTTGCTTGATTTGTAAAATGAATTGGTTAAACCTGGTTATAATTCATTTGATTGGAACGATTTTGGTCAAAGCAAATCGATCTTGTTTGCTCATTGTGCAATAACAAACAATCGATATCTATTACGAACTCTGTTTGATTGATCCTGTTACGATTTTGTTTGTGGAAAGTTACGAGTTAGTTATGGTTTGGATTCGCTCACAGCCTAAATCATTTGCTATACAGTTATCATGATTTGAAAATGATCATGTTCGATTCGATTATTTCTCCTGTTGATAAGACAAGTATAACAAAGTGTTTGCGATTTGATTTCAATTGGATATGAAACGAGTTCACAACTATTGAATTCGATTCGTTGTGAAACGATTGCGTTGTTGTTGACTCGATCTCGTGGTAACAAAAACAAAACAGAGTATGCCTATCTTTGTAGTCATTTAATTGATTTGGATCCTGTTTGATTTCATAATGGAATAACGATTTCAATAAAATTTTCATTTTCAAATAGTCCTTGGATGATGATTAAATTTAATTCTTTAAAAATATTTGAATTAATCTCAATGTTGATTCTGTATCTTATTTTAGACTAGCTACAGAATCAGATAATTCTGTAGCTAGTCTATAGAATTTAATTTTTATTATTTTATCAATAAAAGATCCTTCTAACTTGTTCGTTTTTGGTCCTTTTCAGGTGGATTCGAATTGCATGGGATTTGATGGACAGTTTAGAGGATATTTGGATGTTTTACTTTTATTTTAGTTTACTTAGTTTAGTTAAAATTGGGAATATCTTCCCAGATTTATGTAAACAATTTGATAACTTCCACAGAGAGGTTTTACCGTGTGGAAAAATTTATAAATACTTATTATTTTTGTAATAAGCATCATCCTCACTTGTGGGAGAACCAGGCTATGGATTTTTAATACAAACTGAGACAGAAGTTGATGTTCTGCTACAACTTTTGCTTTTCATAATATCAATCTTTTGTTTCATGTTTATGCTTATCAGTTTGTATTTGATTAGTGACTACTTTAGCTATCACAGTCTTTTGAAAAATGATATGATTGAATTAAAGTGACACATGCCTAATTTCTTTCGCTAATTTAAAAACACAGCAATTACTGTATTCAGTTTATGAATGATAGATTTCTCTTCTTCATCAACTGAGTTATTTTGTATAAGTCTTTACATACAGGTTTACCTAATTGTTAAGATTTATAAATGATATGATTGTTGTGATTTTTATGTCTGGTTTGTCCTGCAAACACACTTGAAGAGCATTACAACTATCATTTACGAGAAGCTTCTGGATTATTCGGTGCGAATTTCCTTCCTCCGATCTGCTAAAAAGTCATCATACACAGGACAAACCTGGAGCGTTTCCAGGTCAGCTTGTCATTTATTTGTTTAAGTATATTTATTAGCATTTTAGTTAGATATATGTTTTAGTTTAGATTAGTAATTAGAATTAGTGTATTAGTAGTTTAGTTTAGTTAGTATTCTGTTTTATTTCTTGTTTATAAAATTATAAAATCAACAAAAAATATCTTTCACTGTCTTAGGGCAGAACATAAGTGAGTTTTTCAGGTTTTATCCAAATCTGTAAATTGTAGATATTGTACATTTTGTGAATAAGTTATATTTTAGTTGATAGTTAGTTAGTTAATTAGTTAGAGTTAGTATAGTATTAGTTAGTAGATTATATATATAGTTAGTTAGTTTTAGTTTAGTTTGTTTTATTTAGTTTTAGTTAGATTAGTTTAGTTTGTTTTAATAATTAGTTTTAGTTTAGTTATTTTTAGTTAGATTAGTTTGTTAGTTTGTTTTATTTAGTTTTAGTTAGATTAGTTAGTTTAGATTAGTTTTATTTTTGTTTTCTTAGGACCTTAGATCGAATAACGGAGCCGCTAAACCCGTCAGGGTGGTTCATCCCAAACGGCTTGGGTTATTAGACAACCCCGGACCGGTTCCACTCTCTCAGTTGACGGACGGTCGATTTCGCCTGTCAACAGGTGGCGAATTAGAGAATCCATGAGTTAGAGGTTCAGAGAATTTGTGTGTGGAGTAAGTGAAATTTCATGAATTCGTGAAACTCAAAGTATAGCTGGACCATCAAATCCAGGAGGACACGCAACAGAGATCCGCGAATTCGGGGAAAAGTGTATCAGAAGGAAAAAAAGGAAGAGGTCACAATATTTCTGAAGACCAAATTTGTGAAGGGGTTGGACCAAGGTTATATCCCATGGTCACATAAGATAAAGAGTCTAGCATGGGACTAGTGCTCACAAATTGGTGTTGCCAAGTGCCACAGAGTGGAGTTGAAAGTAGTCTAAACTTGCAAGTGACATGAAGGGGACCTATGTGTGTGTGTATTAATTGTTCATAATTTGTTGAAGGCCCGAAGAACCAAGTCGGTTTGAGGAGTTTGAAGATCCATGAATGGGAGGTCATTGAATCCCTAGGAGGGAAGCGGGGGTTGTGCATTAGAGTGGTATCCAAGCTCACATAATTTATTTATGTAGAGAGACAAGACAAAGAAGTAGGTTGATATAATAAAGTGGTATCAGATACATTAGCACAATGCCACTGACTAGACGTGCAGAGCCTCCCGTTGAAAATAGATCTATGGAAAGGGAGATGCGAGAACTCAAAGCAAGGTTGGATGCCATGGAAACAACACAAAGGAGAAAATTTGATTTTGGAGATGTCAGTGATGCAGAGAATGAAGAAGTGGAAGTTGAAGAAGCTGTAGCGGAGGATGCTACGGAAGAATTCTTACTGAGAGTGTTTGTCATGTTGGGATCTAGAGAAAAGATAGACATCCCAATGTATGAAGATAATTTGGATGTTGAATAATTTCTTGATTGGATACGAGCAATATATAAGTATTTCGACTAGGAAGATGTTGATGAGGAAAAAAATGTGAAACACATTGTCACCAGGTTGAAAGGACATGCATCAATGTGGTGGGATGAACTGTAGGCTGATAGGAGAAGCAAGGGAAAACAAAAGATTAAGATATGGGATCGAATGATAGCCAAGCTAAAGGATAAATTCATATCCAAGGACTACCAGATAAATCTATTTAGGATATTGCAGAACCTTAGAAAGAAAGGAATGATAGTCAAGGAGTACACAGAGGAGTTTTATAGGCTGAACATTAGGGATGTACAAAGAGAGAGAGATGAGGAAAAAGTTCCTAGGTATATAAACTACCTGAGATATGAAATACAGGATGAAATCAACATGATGACAGTAAGGACAATGAAGTATTATTATCATATTGCGTTCAAATCAGAAGAGATGTTGGCTAGAAAGAAGATTCAGGAAAGCATAGGTAGAAGTTTAAACATAGGCAAGGGAATTGCTCGTGACAAGGCACAAAGCCAAAAGGTGAGGCGAAGAAACCACATAGTCACTCTAAAAGAGGAGGAAGTTCCGGAGGTAGACAGAGTGGTGGTAGAAACTCTTTTCCTATAGGAAGTGGAAGAGGTGGAGGAGGAGAGATAAATTGTTATGCCTGTGGAAAGACATGACACATTTCTTGGGAATTCCCCGAGAGAAAGAAAGAAGGAGGCAAAGCTCACATTTCAAAAGAAAAAAAGTGAGACTTTGAAGAAGAAGGCTCAAAATATGGGACACATTTTATGATAAGGAAAGTCCTCTTAAATCTAGAGCCAGAAGTTGAAAATTTGGTGCAAAGAAACAGTTTGTTCAAGACAACTTGCAAGACTAAAGACAAAGTTTGCAAGGTGATAATTGATAGTGGAAGCACTAATAACTTAGTATCCACAAATATGGTGGAGAAATTGGAGCTGGAGATGAATGCACATCCGAGTCCATATAAAGTCTCATGGATGGAGAAAGGTCATCAGGTAATAGTAACTAAACAATGCCTTGTTGAATTTAAAATAGGGGGATATAGAGATGATATTCTGTGTGATGTGATTCCCATGGATGTATGTCATGTTTTGTTGGGAATACCATGGTAGTATGACATGAATGTCATTCATGATGGGAGAAAGAATACTTATACTTTGGAGAAGAATGGTAGGACACACATGTTGTTCCCAATCGAGGAGAAGAAAGTGAAAGAAGAAGCTAGGAAGAGCATACTTCCCATGAGTGGGAAGTAACTCCTGAGGGAAAATAAGAAGGAACAAGAGATGTAGTTTGATGTAGTAAGGAAGCCAAAATTTATCCTTACAAGTGATTCTATGGAGGATCTGCCTGAGGAAATTCAAGAGTTGTTGGAAACTTTTTCTGACATAGTAGTGGATGAGTTGCTAAGATCATTGCCACCTATCATACGTATCAACCACCACATTGAATTGATACTAGGAGCGAGTCTTCTAAACAAAGTAGCGTACATATTGAGACCTCAAGAGAATGAGGAGGTAAAGATACAAGTTCATGATCTGTTAGACAAAGGTTTGGTCAGAGAAAGCTTGAGTCCATGCGTAGTACCAACTGTGTTGAGTCTAAAGAAGGATGGAGGATGGAGAATGTGTACATACTCAAGGGCCATAAACAAGATCACCATTAGGTACAAATTTCCATTGCCAAGGATGGATGACCTAATGGATTGTTTAGGTGGAGTGAATTATTTTTCAAAGATAGATTTGAAAAGTGGATATCACTAGATAAGGATGAGAGAAGTGATGAGTGGAAAACAACCTTCAATACAAATGAGGTATTGTATGAATTTCTTGTTATGTCATTTGGATTAACAAATTCTCCAAGTAATTTTATGAGGCTGATGAATGAAGTGTTGAAATATTTTATTGGTAAGTTTGTGATCGTATATCTGGATGATTTACTAGTCTTCAGTAAAACTGAAGAAGAGTATCTGAGGAAATTAACATTAGTGATGTGGAGACTATAGTGGGAGAAGCTACCAATCGATTTAAAGAAATCCTCTTTTATGAAGACATAACTCATTTATTTGGGTTTTGTGATCTCTTCGAATGAATTGAATATGGATCCCGAGAAGGTGAAAGAAATCAAAGAATGGTTGTCACCAAGGAGTATATTTGAGGTGAGAAGCTTCCATGAATTGGCGAGTTTCTATCGGAAGTTCATCAAAAATTTCAGTCAGATCGGTGCACAAATGATGGATATAGTGAAGAAAAGACATAATTATTTCAAATGGACAGAAGAGGCTGCGAATAACATCAATATATTGAAGGAGAAGATAACAAAACAATCTATTCTGGTCTTACCGAAGTTTGGGAAGACATTTCAAGTGAGGTGTGATGCGAGGGGAGTTGCAATTGGAGCGATCTTGAGCCAAGATAATAGACCTGTTTAATATTTTAGTGAGAAGTTGAACAATACTAAGAAAAATTACTCCACGTATGATAAAGAGTTTTACGCCATAATTCAAGCCTTGAAGAAATGGAGACACTACGTTGTTCCAGAGGAGTTTTTTTTGTATAGCGATAATCAGGATTTACAATTCATAACGAGACATGAAAAATTAAACCAGAGACATTCTAAATGGATAGAATTTATGCAAAATTTCACTTTTTTCATTAAACATATTTTTGGTAACGCTAACAAAGTTGTTGATGCATTGAGTAGGAGATGTCTAATTCTTCTGGAATTTCAAGTGAAACCCTTGGGGTTTGAACACCTTAAGGAAATGTATAATGATGATCCAGATTCCAAGGAGGCATATGAAGCATGCGTGAATCCTGTGTTCAAAGATAGAAGCCAGTGGGATGAATATCTCATTCAGGATGGTTTGATGTTTAAAGGGTGTTAGTTGTGCATACTAGAGTGCTCGATGAGGGAGAATTTGCTGAAGGAAAAGAATAGTGGAGGTCTAGCTGAAAATTTCGGCCATGAAAAAACATTTGCATAGTTGAACAGATCGTATTGTTGGCCAGGTATGAGGGTAGAAGTAAATAAGTTTGTGAACATATGTAATATTTTCTAGTATGCGAAGGGAAAGAGACAAAATACTGGGTTGTATCAACCATTGCCTATTCCAGAGAGGCCTTGGGATGCAATAAGCATGGATTTCTTGTTGGGATTTCCAAGGACACAAAGAGGAATTTATTTCATATTTGTGGTGGTCGAAATATTTTCAAAGATGGAACACTTTATCCCATTCCAGAAGACTAGTGATGCAACGCACGTTGCTAACTTGTTTTTCAAGTAAGTTATGAGGCTTCATGGGTTTCCCAGGAGTATGTTTTTTTAGAAAGGGATACCAAATTTTTTGCTCATTTATGGAGAACATTGTGGAATAATATGGGAACATAACTCTCCTTTAGTTCTGCATATCATCCTCAAATGGATGGACAAATTGAGGTGGTGAATCCAAGTTTAGTATATTTGCTGAGAAGTTTGGTCACTGAACATCATATCCAGTGGGATCATATTCTAGCACAAGTAGAGTTTGCATACAATGACTTAGTTAACAAAAGTATTGGAAAGAATCCATTTAAGATAGTGTATCAAATGAATCTGAGGGGAGTGTCATATTTAATATATATGGAGTAGAGTTAATTCATAAGAACTAGAGCTGAAGACTTCACTGTAGAAATGCAAGAGCTTCATATTCAGATCAAAGAGCAGTTGCGGAGGAGTAACAATGAATATAAACGCAGAGATGTTAAACATAGGAGGAAACTTCAATTTGAAGTTGGAGATCAAATTATAGCACATCTTAGGAACGAGAGGTTCCCAAGAGGAACATATAATAAACTGAAGTTGAAGAAGATAGGACCGTGCAAAGTCCTAATAAAATTTGGTGAGAACGCTTATGAGATAGAGTTGTCAGAAGATGTGGGTATATATCCCAAATTCAAGATTATAGACATGTATCCTTATAGGGGAGATGGAACCATAGGATCAAAAGATCAGAAAGAGATTCAGTGGAAAAAGTAGATGTCTGTAGTAGAGAAGTCGCAGATGGAGAATCTTGTAGATCAACAAATTGGTAAGAAGACCAAGAGGAAAACATATTTTGAATATTTGGTAAAATGGAAGGGACACCCAAAAGAAGATGTTAATTGGGTAAGTGAAGTAGGTATCTAGAAGCATGGAAGTTCAATGCAGGAGATCATGAATAGGATTTCATGAATTTTTCATCCAGAGGAGTATGATGCAAGAGCATTGCCAACAAAGCGCGAGTGGAGGAAAGCTAAGCGTCAGAGCGCAGTTTGAAGTGAATTTTAAAATTTTAAAGAAGGCGTATCACACAAATCTTTTGAAAGGATTGTAATTAAAGAACCTCTTTAATGTTTTGGAGCTGGAAGATTTCATGAGGACATCAAAGAATGTATTTTATTTTAATGAAGCTAAGTGCAGTACATATTTGATGTGTTCGATCTTATCTGTCTATCACAAATATTTTTTGTAATAAATTCTAAGTAGTTGATAGATTTTAATTCGATACGATAAATCTAGAGTAGTTGGAGGGAAGATCTCAAAGAGCCCCTCTAGTATAAAGTTTTGTATCATTTCCTAGAAGAGGTTGTTGGCACTCTATTTATTGAGAGTTGTTTCCATTGTAGTTGATAGTTGAGAGCTACTAAGAATTATTTTATGAACACATGTATATTGTAATTGAATGAATATAATAGAGGAGCATTGTCCCAAATGTTTGGTGTTTTTGTGTCTATCTCGATGAATGAATGGTAGACTTTATGTTTATTTTCAATCCTCTGTTATTTCTTGTTCTTGTGTTTATGTATGCATATACATGGTTGAATGTATGAATATGTGAAGATTTAGACAAGTTTCAATTGTTTCTCTTCTACAAGCAAATGCAAGTGTGCATAGGGTCTGCAAAGAGTGCATTGACAAAGTTTGTTTTCGACTCATAATCTCAGAAGAGATAATGTGAAACTTATATGTGTACAAGGAGTGCATAACATCCATAAGGTGTGAGTGACAGAGTCCATTTTGACTCAGAAAGTTATGGGGAGATAGCTTGAAGGACATTCATCTACAAGGAGTGCATGTTATATTCTTTTGACTAAGAAGCTCAGGAGGAGTAACAAAATTTTCCCACGGAAAGGTTAAGTTGCAGAGGAAGACCTGTTGCAAGGCGTGCATAGGATGAAATTTGACTAAGTGTTGAAAGGAGAATTCTAAGGAGGCCAAAGTTCAAGGAATAACAAGTTCATGAGACAGAGTGGAGATAAATATTCAAAGGGAGGAGTCCTTTAAGGTTTCCCAAAGTTAAATAGCAAGATCCTTTTGAGAGGGACCGAGATCAATCCAGACCTTCATATCTGGGGAAATTTCACGGAGGTTAGCAGTAAAGTATTTTGACATTTCTAAGTTCAGAACATTTCGAAGTGTTGATAAGTGGGATTGCCGAAGTTGTGAGGAGAATCTTAACCATTGGCTGCAAGGAGACATGTGGTAGCGGATTAGAGAATCTAGGAGTTATAGGTCTGGAGAAGTGGTGTTTGGAGTAAGTGAAATTTCACGAAGTCACAAAACCCAAAGTATAGCTAGATCGTCATATCCAAGAAGACACACGGCAGATGTAACACACCCACTACAGAAATCAAAGATTTTCGGCCTTTTTCATCTTTTCTCTGATGAAAAGAATTCCCTGAATCCTTATGGGACCTAATAAAGACCCTACCATCCCTTATCCATACCCATATGATCGGAGGCTATGACCACAGGCCTTATTGGAGAGGTGCTCGTCGGCTTTCGCGATTCGGGAAATCACGATACATGTATTTCCCTTTCTCTTGTTGTCTTTCGTAGGGCCAAAATCCAAAATGGATCTAACCACTTAACAAGGTTAATAGCAAGCCGGAACAAGTTTTGGGTGGTCTACCCTTTGGGGTTTCACATATCAAAATTTTGGGATATGCGATGACAAGGGAACTTACCGTTAGGTATCCTGGGTGTCGAAACATCGAAACACCACCTCTCGTCTGCACTATTATTATTTTGGGGTTTCACACACCAGGCTTTTGGGACTGGCGAGTACAAGAGAACTTGCCAATAGGTATCTTGGGTACTGAAACACCGAAACACCCAATATTATTTGTGCTAATCCATTTCGGCATTTATCCTTTTGGGATTTCGCATTATGTGAGAAAAAGAGGATCTTACCCTTAGGTATCCCGGGTGTCGAAACACTGAAACACCATGTCTCATCTGTGCTACTAGCATTTTGGGGTTTCATCCATCGGGTTTTCATGATATGCGAGAATCATGAGGTCTCACACCTGGGTTTCCCAAAAGCCGAAACTCTGAAACACCGAACACTAAAATACACTATACTATTTCAAGATTTCACAAGTCAGGATTTCGAGACTTGTGAGTACGAGAAGACTGACCCTTGGGTTTTTTAGTTGCCAAAACACCGAAGCACCAAGGCTTACCCACGCTAGACCTTTTCGGGGTTTCATAATTCAGTATTTCACGATGTTCGATGAGAAGAGGTCTCACANTGGGAGTCGCGATGACAAGGGTTATTACCCTATGATATCCCGGGCGTCAAAAAGCCAAAACACTTACTGGCCACCACGTGTACTCTACAGTTGGACGGTCCAGGTACTCCCATGGGTCTTGGAATCGACGGTTCCGATTTCTTCGCTACTTACCAAGGTTAAAAACGGGGTCGAAGCATTAATGCCTGCATTCCTTCATCCAATTTAATGGTCGTAATAGAACTTAGATCCTCCAAAATGATCTCATTCATTCATTTAGAAAGAGGAAGGGTATCCTGGGTACCGAACCATCGAAAGGTCCTTAATTCATCCACATGCTGTCATTTCGGGATTTCATGGGTCGGGGTTTCGGGACTCACAAGTACAAGAGGACTCGCTCCTAGATACCCTGGATAACGAAACTACAAAATATCAAAGTCTAAGAATACCATTCTCTCCTGTGTAGAATTTAAAAACCACGCCATTAATTCCTTCTTCAAGCCCTTGGGTAACTTTCACTAGGTTTGAAGACCCAACTGGAAGGTCCTCTTAAAATCTATGATGTTTTTAGCTTATGTGACTGGTAGTGAGTAAGCTCAAGGTTTTTACTACGACGGTGATCCTTTATAGGCACTTACCCTGGCTCTATAGAGTGAGGAAAATTTCTTGAAAGGATGTCCCTATGGGGAGGGGGGAGAAGGGATCTATCCAGAGTCTTACACAAGGTAAATAAGGGAACCATTTCCCGAGAGCAGACCTGAAAACTGCACTTATTCATTAAATATATATATATATATATAAGTTGTATGCGTTCGTTCCGTTATAAGAATGCGACCACCATTTCTGTTCAAAACACCATACAGACAGTCTTATACTAAAATCATTCATAATTTCAAAAACCATGAGCATACATGCCAAAATACTTATATTCAAGATACAAGATATAACACTTATCATAAAAACATCGGGTTTGATGCAACTACTGAGAGGGGTGCTTGTTTCCACCCAACAATAGGCTCAACGACTCCAAATGGATTTACCACTACCCACCCCTGAGCTAGACCACGATGCTTGAGACTCTCTGTCTCTATTCTTCAACGATTGAGAACAAAGGTTACTCTCCTTCTTCTCTACTATCACTCACTCTGTATTTTGTTCCAGAGTTCTTCTGATCTTTTCCTATGATCTCCCCTCATGTTTTCCCCCTTCCACACCTTCTACCTGCCTTTTTATTTTCAACGAGGTTGCGTGTGGCACGAATTTCCCCGCGATGGTCAGATTTGAGGCCTCCATGGATGGGCGGTTCATCCCCATCCCTCATTAACCCATGAGGAGCCTCTTCACCTACCAACCTGGTGAGTAATTCATTTCGGGGCTAGCGATCTGCTCTTGGTTCTCTGGGCCAATGAAGACCAAATACGGTATTAGTTTCGGTGGAAGTTAATGCCACCATTCCAGGTGCCTTCCACCACCTTTATTTAGCCATCGTGGTCTCTTTTTTAGCACATCCCCCTCCTAATAGTCCTACAACATACATACATACATACATACATACATACATACATACATACATATATATATAATGTTAATTTACATTCGTCAACCTTGTATACTAAGGTCCTTTCAAATCACACATTGACATCTTTGAGTTTGCCATAGTTCTTGGCCAGTATAGTTATTTTTACAGACTGGGGGAAAAGGGTGTTACAATTCCCTCCCCCTTAAAGGAACATCGTCCTCGATGTTCTATCTATAAATATGACATGTATGTATAGAGGTAAACAAAATCATATATGCTTGTATCATGGCATCCTCCATCACCCATGTAGCCTCATCTGGGCCAAAATGTCTCAACTGCACCTTGACCTATGCAATGGTTTAGTTCCAGAGTGGGGTTTCCTTTCTGTCTAGTATGCATTGAGATTATGGTAGGAATTCTCCCTCTGGTTCCACCTGGATCACAGACCAGTCAATTACATGATTAGAATCATGTACATATTTCTTCAATAATGAAACATGGAAAACATTATGTGCTTTTACCGTGGGAGGAAGTGCTAGCCTATAGGCTACAGGTCCCACTTTATATAGAACCTCAAAGGGTCCACAATACCAAGGTGCCAACTTGGCACAAGCTCCCATTTTTAGGGAACTCTTCCCGGGCCTAATTCTGAGATATACATGGTCTCCCATCTTGAACTCTCTTGGGGTTCTCTTTTGGTCGGCATAACTTTTATGCCGGTTCTGAGTGACCTTCAGGTTTTTTTTTATCTGAGTCACTTGTTGTTCCATTTCTTTCAACATGTCGGGTCCAAAAGAAATTTTGTTTACGGGATTACTCCAGCTGATAGGAGTGTTGCATGGCCTACCATAGAGGACTTCGAAGGGACTCATCTTTAAGGATTCTTGGTAGCCATTATTGTAGGCGAATTCCACCAGTGGCAGGTAGTCTTCCCACTTCTTGGGTGGATGCATTACATGCATTCTTAGCATGTCTTCTAGTATTTGGTTCACTCTTTCCATCTGTCCATCTATTTGGGGATGATAGGTGGTTCTAAACAACAACTTGGTATATAAACCCGCCATTAGTGATTTCCAAAAGTTGGAAGTGAATTTCATGTCTCTATCAGACATAATCCCTTTCGGCATACCATGCAGTTTAAATATCTCCTTCAGGAATATGTTGGTGATGTCTATTGCCTTGCAGGTTGACTTGACGGGGATAAAGTGAGTGGATTTGCTCAATTTATCCACTACTACCATGATGGCATCATTATATTTGGTCGAGGTTGGTAATCCGGTGATGAAATCCATGGAGATGGTTTCCCATTTCCATTCTGGGATTGGTAGAGGTTGTAATAATCCTGCTGGGTGTCGGTGTTCTGCTTTTACCTATTGGCATTCTATGCATTTGGTTAGGTACTCATCTATGTCTTTCTTAAATCCAGCCCAATAGAATTGCTTCCTCATGGCCGTGGTCATCTTCTGGTATCCTGGATGACCAGTACAGGGTCTTTTATGTAGTTCATCTAGTATGAACCTCTTCAAGTCGTCATAATCTGGGATATACAATCTTCTTCGGTAAGTGAGCAGACCTCCTTCCATCATCTGGTAGACTCCATACTTTATCCCTGTGGGTTCTTGTTGTAGGTATGAGGTCACAGTCTAGAAGAATGTGTCTATCTCTTGTGCATTTTTTACTCTTTCCTTGACATCCATCTCACAGGTACTTGTTGTTTCCGGATGAATTGTTTTCATGCTTTGGCTAAGGGCATTGGCCACCCTATTTTCCTTTCCCTTAATATATTTGATTTCAAAATCAAACTCATTGAGGAGGGCCATCCACCTAGCTTGTCTGGCATTGATATTTGGTTGGTCAAACAGATATCGCAATCCACAATGGTCTATCATAAGTACAAATCTTCTTCCCAGGAGGTAATGCCTCCACATTTGTAAGGCGTTCACTATGGCATCCAACTCTAGATCATGGGTCACATAGTTGACTTCGTTCTCATTCAATTTTTGGGATTCATAGCGGACCAAAATTCCTCCCTGCATAAGGACTCCTCCAAGCCCTTCCTTACAGACATCTATGCACATGAGGAAGTTAGCTTCAGGATTGACGATCTTCAGTACAAGTGGATGGGTCAGTAGATGTTTCAGGGTTTGAAATCTTTCTTCACTTTTTTGTGTCCACATGAATTTTGTCCCCTTCTTCTGGAGGGCAGTGATTGGACACCCAATCTTGGATAATCCTTTTATAAATCTCCTATAGTAGCCCACTAATCCCATAAAGGATCTAATATCCGAAAAATCCTTTGGGGTAGGCCATTCCATAATAGATCTGATTTTGTCAGGGTCTACTGCTACTCCTTCTTCAGATAGAACATGGCCCAAGTAATGTATTTACTTTTGGAAGAAAGCACACTTGCTAAATTTGGCATAGAGTTGATGTTCTCTCAGAACTTGAAGTACAAGCCTAAGGTGTTCCTCATGCTCCTCTCTATTCTTGGAGTAAATTAATATATCATCAATAAAAACTAGCACAAATTTGTCTAGGAATTTGTTGAGTACATTGTTCATCAAGCACATAAAAGTGGTAGGGGCATTGGTTAACCCAAATGGCAATACCACAAACTCATAGTGACCATATCTTGTCCTGAAGGTAGTTTTGGGAATGCCTTCACCCTTGATTCAGACTTGATGGTATCCAGACCTCAAGTCAATCTTCGAGAAGATAGAGGCACCTCCCAATTGATCAAACAGGTCATCAATCCTACGTAAGGGGTACTTGTTCTTTATGGTTACCTTATTGAGTTGTCTATAATCTATGTACAGTTGGAGGGTACCATATTTCTTTTTCACAAACAGGACTGGTTCTCCCCATGGAGACACACTTGGCTGGATATAGCCTTTGTCCATCATTTCTTTTAGTTGTAATTTGAGTTCAACTAAATTGGTTGTGCTCATCCTGTAGGGTGTCCTAGAAACTGGCACTGCTCGCGGTGCAAGTTCTATCGAGAAGTCAATGTATCTCCTTAGAGGTAGACCCGATACCTCTTCCAAAAATACATATCTGTATTTTCTCAGGGTGGGGTGGTCTTTGAGGCTTGGTTTGTCGCCTTCAATTGTTTTCAACACCTGTATTTCATATAGGGGACATCCTTTTCGGCAATACTTTCTCATTTGCAGAGCTGATATTTGTCTCACCAAGACAGGTTTTTGGATCCCTTGAAGGGTTATCCTTTTCCCTTCTTTACTTACACATTCTAAGGTTTTATGGTAACAGTCTAATCTATCTTTATGGGTGGCTATCCAGTCCATACCAATCAACAGATCATACGATCCCAGCGGTAATATGTTAAGGGTTGCTTGGGTGGATAATTCACCCAACATTAATCGGCAGGCTGGTATGACCTCTGCTACCTTTATTTTAGTGCCAGTGGCTAACTGTACCAACCATGGATTGGTAGGTTTATGTGACTATATTTTACACTTATCAATAGTCTTAGGGGATATATAACTCAAGTTTGAACTAGGGTCAATCAGAATAGACACTAGATGGTTGGAAATCATACATTCTATTTCCACCATTGAAGCTTGGTGGTTGGCTTGGTTATTATCCAAGGCTGCATAAATTTGCGTCACACTCCTGGCCACATCATTGACGGTGGTAGCTTCCTGTATGTTATAAATTCTCTGACTATTATGTTGTCGGTGTGGATAGTCTCTTAGTAGATGTTCTTCTCCGCAACCCCAACATTTCAAAGGTTCTCTCTTTGGGTTATTAGCCTTCGCTAGTACAGATCCAGAAGTTTTGTTTCTGCTCAAGGAGGGAAAGTTATGATGGTGTATGCTCTGGGCTGGGAAGCTCATCCTTGAGTTATTCTTATAGTTCTTAAATCCTGGGGATTTAATCCCCTTTTTCTGAAATCTCGAACTGTTCTTTTGTTTCCATCCTTCGTGAGGTTCTGTTCAATGTCCAAACTGTTCATGACAATAGGTTTCCTTTCGGATAGTTCCTTCTAGGGTCTTTGGCTCATCAAATTCAATTATGTTCTGATAGTCCTTAGGTAGTCCACTGATGAAGCGTTACACCTTTTCCTTTTCTTATTTTATATAAGGTACATACCTCAACAAATCGAGGAATTTGTTGACATATTCTTCTATAGTGAGTTGCCCCAGTTTGAGTTCATAAAATTCTTTAGTCTTCTCGTCGAAATATTTTTCTAACAAATACTTCTTCCATAAGTATTTCTCAAATTTCTCCCAAGACAGGTCCTCTTCGCGAACCCCTTTCACATTCTTAAGTTCTTCCCACCAAATGGAAGCCTTTTCATTCAAGTTGAAGGTGGCCACTTGGGCCTTGATATTTTCTGAGAAGTCATGGACTCTGAAATACTTCTTTAGTCCAAGTAGCTATGCCTATGCTTCCTCTCCCTTCTTTATTTCACCGTCGAAGGAGGGTGGTTTGGCCTTCCTGAATTATTCGAATTTATGACCCTTAGAAAGCTTTCGCTTCTTCTGTCTTCTTCGGGAATAAGAACTAGTTCTGTTGCTAGAAGAGCCCACCAAACCACTTGCTTCCTTCCCAGAGGAATCGTTCGCCGCTTGTCCTTTACCTCTGGGATGGAACTTTTTCGAGGTGCTCCTCTCAGTTTGGCCACTAATATGACCATGTTTCTATACCTCAGTTTCATGTTGCATTTGTCTTTGTAGGTCAGATAAGCTCTGCAGTAAAACTTCTTTAATTTTTGTTTTCTTCTCTTGTTCTTTCATCATCCTCTCATTGTTAGCCTTGCAGCTTTGTAATTTGACCATGAGGCTCCTCATAGTCTTAGCTAGATCTGGAGGGGTCCCTACCGCCCTCCTTTCATCAGACTCTTCATCTCTATTGTGGTAGCCCTCCCCCACTTCATGGTGAGTCACCATTCTATAAATCGATAATTTCCCGTGGTTGATCTTCTGCTTATGTGCAAAAGGAAAAACGTTGGTTGTTAGTCAATGTTTATATTCATTTATAACCAATACATAATTCATATTTTTATCATGTACACACACAGTAGGATTTTTCATTCTTAACTTTGATTTTTAATTGAGGGGGTCAAGATAAGGAGTTACTCCTTTTAACGGTACTCTGAATGGAGTCTCTGCGCAACCCGTTCATGAGCCCAAGCAGGCCAAGTGTTGTAACCATGCTCTGATACCACTTTGTAACACACCCACTATGGAAATCAAACATTTTCGATCTTTTTCATCTTTTCTCCAATGAACAGAATTCCTTGAATCCTCGTTTCATGGGTGCTCATTTCCACCCAACCGTAGGATCAGTGACTCCGAATGGATTTACCACTAGCCACACCCGAGCTAGACCACGATGCTTGAGACTCTCTGTCTCTTTTCTTCAGCGATCAAGAATGAAGGTTACTCTCCTTCATCTTTGCTATCACTCACTTTGTATTTTGTTCTAGAGTTCTTTCGATCTTTTCCTGAGATCTCCCCTCGCGTTTCCCCCCTTCCACACCTTCTACCTGCCTTTTTCTTTTCATTGAGGTTGCCTATGGCATGAATTTCCACGCGGTGGTTAGGTATGAGGGCTCCACAGATGGGCGGTTCACCCCCATCCCTCATTAACCCATGAGGAGCCTCTTCACCTACCAACCTGGCAAGTAATTCATTTCGGGGCCAGAGAGCCTCTCTTGGTTCTCGGGGCCAGTGAAGACTGTTGGGACTCAGAAATGTTGTATTTTCATCCACCTTTCCCTTCACTATTCCTTACATTTCATCGCCCCATTAAACCTTCATCATACCATTTACATAAATACATTTGGGTTTCACATCATTATTTTC
>SNQJ01S0006955.1:53357-72424 GCA_010110895.2 Picea sitchensis | reverse complement strand
TTGTATGAGCTCATTGTTGTTAACTCTTCACATGTTGTACTTCCCTTAGGCAATTTCATGCTTTCCTAGTTAGTGTTTCCATGCTTTCTTAGATCAGTTTGATTTCAGCAACATAGATTAGATTAGATTAGTTCTACTTCAGTACTGCATATACAGTGCGTGTGCTTCGTCAGTCTACATACCCCGGGTTGACAATTAAATGGTTGGGCAAGTACTACAACGTTATTATAACGACATATATTTCGCCTGACAAAGACCAATTACGGTATTGGTTTCGGTGGAAGTTAACACAACCATTCTAGGTGCCTTCCACCACCTTTCTTTAGCCATTGTGGTCTCTTTTTCAGCACATCCCCCTCCTAGAAGTCTTGCAACATACATACATACATACATACATACATACATACATACATACATATATATATATAAAGTTAATTTACATTTGTCAACCTCGTATACTAAGGTCCATTCAAATCACACATTCACATCTTTGAGTTTGCCATAGTTCTTGGCCAGTATAGTTATTTTTATAGACTGGGGGAAACAGGGTGTTACAGCAGAGATCTGTGAATTCAGGGAAAAGTGTATCGAGAGGAATAAAAGGTGAAGGTCGTAATAATTCCGAAGCTCGAAGTTGCATAGGGGTTGACCCGAGGTTATAACCCATGGTCAGATAAGAGAAATAGTCTAGCGCGGGATTAGTTCTCATGAATTGGTGTTGCCAAACACCAGAGAGCGGAGTTGTAAGTAGTCCAAAGTTGCAGGTGACCTCAAGAGGACCTTTGTCTGTGTATTAATTGTTCATGGTCTGTTGAAGGCTTGAAGAACCAATTCAGTTCAGGGAGTTTGAAGATCCAAGATCGGGAGGTCATAGAATCCCCAGGAGGGAATGGGGGGTTATGCATCAACTCACCAACCATTACAATACATTAACAAAACCATGACCCTAACATTGTTAATTATTCCTTTCATGCACACCTCGACTGCTTCTCTTACACATGCTTCTTTTCCTTCCAACTTTCCTTTCCTCCTTGCATGCTTCTCCTTCAAAAATATCCTTTCTTCCTAACTTGGCCTACATACAATAGGATGCCAACATTGACATGTGGCTCAACTGGAGTGACCTAACATTTGTGCGCTTCTTCAACAGCTCCTGCAAGAGCCTGGAACTTCTCTGTGAGTTCATTTGCTTGTGTTTGAGCCTACATGGTATTTTATCTAATTGCATCCAATACTTTCACTCTGATCTCATCGCTTATCATCTTTGCGCACTATGCTTGAGTCTATTCCATGCTCTTCTTTGCACATTCTACCTATGCAATGACCTCTGCTACCCTCTCTTAGAGAGGTTCCATTTGAGCTTGACACTCCTTCTGTTTTTGCGCGGCTATGAGTTCTTCCTTCAACTTCTTCATATCCTATTCTCCTTTGAGGTGCTTAGTGATCGACATTATGTTCTGCCTCTGCTTGAGTTCCTGGATAGTTTTTCTTATCTTCTCCTCTTCTTGGTCCCACTGCTAGACCTGTTGATCCTCCTCCATCTTCGTCTATAGCTTTGCTACTTTATCAAACAAGTCGGCAGTTGCACAAACTTGTCTCTCCATATCCTCTATTTGTGATACTTCTTCCTACTTCCTTTTCTCCTTCACCTCAGGGGGAGTGGTAGGTATGATCTGTTCCCATAGGTGCTCAATCTCCTACTTGTATTGATCGATTTTCTACACAATCCTATCAATCTTTTGTGTCTTCATGAGCTCTGTTGTCTGCGCGCTCTTTTTAATTTTTTCATAGGCTACAACCAATCCCTACTCGAGCCTATCAATGCGATATTTCTCATATTTGGTCTCGAGCTTGACTTGCTTGAGCCCCAATTCCAAATATTCTTTGTTCTCCTTCATCTACTGCAGTTTTGTTGCATCTGTGTGTGCGCGCAACTGTACCTCCTGTGCGATGCTGACTTGTTGTTTATACAATGCCTTGGTTGGTATCTAGGTCATTACCAACTGTATTTGGTCCAAATCCTTCAAGGATGTCTGACCAACAATTTCATCCATGTGCATCATGTTGGGTGCAACGTGAAATGATGAGATCAGTTGCATTGTCGTCTGGATTCTATCCTACTCGCTCCATCCATCCTTGGCTCCTATTTGTGGTGACGTGGGGACTAATTTCATTCCTCCTCGGCCCTCTATGTTTCTCTAATATTCTCAAGAAGCTACATCATGTCTTCTAGCTCATCCTCAATCCTGTCCCTTTGTTGTTGAGCTTCGTCAAAATCCTCCATTGTTTGATCATGAACCATTTGGGCTATGAGGTCTGTGTTGTCCTCCATGATCATATATTCTAGTAGCATTTTTTGCACCTTATATTTCTTGTGTACACCCCCCATTTGTATAATTGGCCTCTTGGTCTATCCTTTCTCCTGCTGAGTAGCACTTTATGTGGTTCCCTATTCTGTCTCAGTCTCTTTTTCCTATTCCCGCGATGCCTGGGTGTTTTTCTTCTTCCTCGCCTGGGTGACTTTCTTGGGCACAACCCTTTCTTATTTTGCACTAGGTTCTGACCTATCCTTGTCTTTTTGGGTGTTTTTTTGTCTCCTGCAGGTGTGTATTCCTGCCTTGCCTCAACCTCCTTATCAGCAAGCATCTCTTGATTCAAGTCTGGAATCCTGTAGTCATCATGTCAATCCTTGATGGCCATTTCTACATCCTCTTCCTTGATGTAGTACCATAATTGTAGCCATTGGTTCTCGAGATCCTTCTATTCTTGGATCCACACTATATTCCTAGTGCTTTGAATTTGGCTATGCCATGATATTGTGTGACCACTTATGACATAACCCACCAAGTGTTGGTGATGTTTTCCTGTAGATCATTGTAATACCCTGTGAACATGCCTACATTCACACTTTTGTTCTTGGGGTATGAAGTAATCCCTAATGATAGGTATTTTTCTATGTAAAAATGATTGGATCTCTTCAAAAAGTATGTGTAATTAGGCTCCTTCCATCTGACCAAAGCGATAAGGACTAGGAGCTAAGAATAATGAAATTTTGTCTCCAAGTCCTGTGTGTCCTTACAGTCTTCCAGGAACAGATTTAACAAGTACGGGGAAGAGTTAATCATAGTTCCCTCTGGACATTGGACTGCAACTGCAATGACTCTGACAAAGACTTTTGCCTTGCGGTACTTCCTAAGTAACTTGCATGCCATGCTTTTTGTTCCCATCCTTGTTGCTGCTTCACTAATGCGCTTAATTATGATTCCATGCAACCCTCTTTCTATACCATAGGTATTATTCATTTCCTCAACCAGTTCCTTCTCCTTCATTTTGTCATCAAGGAACAATGCAGGTGTCTCCCCTAAGGTGGTTTTTATGAGGGAAAAAATCTCTATGGCCAAGGGTAAACCAAAACATACAGGTATGACTGTAGAAATCAACTCAATTCCAACATATGCTATATGAACTAATGTGCAATATAAGAAAGAGGCCTACCTCGATCCAAAGTTTGATGATGTTCAACCGTTGAGCACTTAGACCCAAAGCTTTATACCTGCAATAAGTTCTTAACAAACTAGCAAAGAAAGTATATAATGATGATATAAAGGGTTTAGAACATCAGATAGCATAATCCATTAATGAACTTTACAAACACACCCATAGATAATAATCATACATTTTCAATATACCAATAGGATGGGAAAGGAGTATTTCTATTGATAATTGATCAGCAAAAGTGACAACATTACAAACTTCCATGTCGGCATGGTTCGAAACCAAGAAACCAAGTTCCTTCCAACTGGGCCTCCACCACTTCAATCCTCCACCAAAGGAAAGCTCATAGGAGAGAGTCAATGAGGGTCTCTCAACAATAGGAAAAGATCTTGGGGGATGAACACTGTGTTCATACTTGAGGGGAAAAGGGATGCAGACTCAATATGAAGTAATTTCTCCAGAGCAACTTTTCTCTCAAAGTTGAATTCTTTCTCCTTCTTTTCCATAGATTGAAATTGTGATTTTATAGCCTTCAAAATGCAACTGAAGGGTCGAGTCAGAACGTTTCTAGTATATGGAAGGCCAAGGATTAGAGATCTCCTATCATGACATGGGTACCCTACTTCATTTTTGTATTTTATGGCACAAATCCTGATTTACACGGGTTGTAGTGGAGCAGTCAGCATATACGCATCTTGCATAGCTGATAGGGAGTGTATATGTGGAAAAATGTATATTTTTGGCTCTGGATTTATCAAAAAAGGGATGACAAGTATGCATAGGGAAATGGGAAAAATCCCTCTATTCAATATAACAATGGTGAGGAAAATATTTCTATAACATATGTCCTCTAATGTGTGAGATCATAGGAGTATCTACGATGGCCAAAATACATTATAAATAACCCAGAAGTAGAGTGGTAGAGGACCAGATGGACGAACTCAATTGTTCATTACATTCTGTACTGACTTTTCATACATGGCTGCCAAGAATACAATGCAGATCCATGTGGAAAATGTACCAAACAAGTGTTCATGGCCATGAATAGGCAAATACAAATGTGGTTTCATGCTAAAAGATGTCATAGTCACGAACAAGGCCTAGTGAAACAAGTCTCAAAATCAATCTGAATATATCTGTATACCATAGAGTACAATTTGATCTCCCATGATCACTAAGGTCAAACATGTGTTGGTCCAATGAAATGGGAGCAACAACTCATGAAAACAGCGGCCACATAGTGATGTCTTCAAGTCTTCTACACTATCCGCCAAGGGTGCAAGTATACATCATGTGAATAAAGGAGTTGAGGTCGAACACAATGAGACATCGTTTGATTACCGATCATTGAGGTATATCGTAAACAAACACGAGATAACCTACCAATAATGAAAGTAGGTATCAAGGCACCGAGTACATTCCTAAAAGTGTGAATAAAGGAGTTGGTGTCGAACACTTGAGAAATCCATTGAGAAGGAGACATTGATGTATTCCCATCTGTCAATGGTGAGAGAGCCTGCCACTAATGAATGCAAGCCTCAAGGTACTTCATAAAACTCTAGGTCCCGTATCAAAAATAAATGAGTTGAAGTCTATGGAAAGAGACCCGCTGAAAGGATAGCATTAAGGCATCTCTCATCAGTCAGCATGAGGAACAAAGTAGGAGCCTCATGATTTGGTGGAAATTGGATGAAGAACATGTTCACGAACCAATGACCTTGTGCATCTTTCACGTATACCAAATGCAAGCGGTATACGAAAAATACCCTCTGAATAACAACCAATGATGAAAATTGATGACAAAGGCGAGGATACCACCAATAAGGATAATGGCATCCAAGAAACTGCACAAATCCCAAAGTGTGAATAGATGGCTTGCTGTCGAACACAAGGGAAATCACCCAGTCAATGACCAATGATGAAATGTCGATTGTTGGGTTCAAGTTAACCCACCGATGAATAAAGTAGGGCCAGGGTGCATGATAAGACCATAGTATCATGTGATTCTAAGACAAATTGAGGGTATGGTCGACATGCAAAGTCAATATTTCTGAAGAGTGGTCAACACAGGTTGATATACTTCCTTTGAACAAGAGCATGAGACATATGGTGACTCTAACATCATAGACTCAATGATGTGACTATTACATGCAAGAGGCATCAATAACGTTCTCTATAGGGACTGGAAGAGTAATCGGCTAGTAGAGAAAACTCTGTAATGAGATCATATTCCTAATTCCATGCTAAACCCAAAATTATGATGACAAAAGAACTCAATAACTTTGTGCTCTGCTCAAAGGTGACACTACTGCTACCGATTATAATATAGTACTCCCTTCCCACCCGTTTTTTTTTTGTTTTTTCATAACAAATGAATGTTATGATACAGAGGAAGAAATGAGTGTCACAAGTAAGAAAAAATAGTTCCAGCAGTGGAACGTACCTATTCTTAATGCAAGGAAATGCATGCAGGAGATGGACACTCAGGGTGATGCTCCCTCCAGGGTGTAGAGTCTCAAATTGCGAAGGATATAAATGAGGCTCTGCTTTGTTGAGGATGCAAAAACTTCTTAGGAAACGGTTTATAACACAAAGCGCTCAATACTTCAACCGAGAGCATGAGATGCAATCACAACTTAATGCCAAAAAATATCCTTTTTTATGTCTTTTAGTCTACTTGGTGTGAAAAAGGGATAAACTTGTTCCAAATAGATGTCTTTTCAAATCCAATTTACAAGTGTGAAAAAGACAAGTTCAATCGACAATCTTTTCTCTTTTTGATAGTGATTCAGAAAAGAGCTTAACTAAGACTCATGACCTTTAAAATCCAATTTAACGAGTCTGAAAGGGACAAATCACTCGACAATCTTTTCTATTTTTAGGTGAGTTGAAAAATTGCTTAACTAAGACACATTTTTCAGGAGTCCGCAGGGAATAAGGTTGCTTGTGAATGAATGAGAAATGAGTCTCATCATAAATTCATGCATTAAGTTGTAATAGACTCCTGGTTCCAAGGAATAAACTTAGCATGGGCACCAAATGATAAAGGGGGTCTAACTAGGGTACCCATGTTTGGTAAATCTCTACCATTTATTAGCGACATTATTTATAGTAGATGGGTGGTTCTGTGTCATAATAAATGGATTTGTTCCCAAGGCATAAAAACTGATAGTTGAAGGATAATGCAAAATTCATGATGGAGTGGATACCTATCCTATATGCTAGGTTATGAAAATACCTACCCGAGGTGACGAACGATCAATTATGACGTCGAAATCTGCAAGAAAACTGAGTCAAAACTACAATAAACCAGCTCAAAACCACTCTTGAATTAGTCCATTAGGTTAAAAAATAGCATGAAACTATATAAAGTGAGTAAAAATAATTTATAAATAGTAATAAAATAAAAAATTACTGTGTCATTTTGATTTTTACCCAAATAGTGCAACTTGGACCAAAAATACCTCCAAGATTGAAATGACGATTGCGGGAGCATCAGGCAATGAAATCATGAACCGTCTGGATTAGGTAACTCTTCATCCCTTCCTCCTCAAATTTAGTGGATTACATTTTTGAATTAGGTTTCCATTTTTTAGCTTTTGAGGGCGTAAATTAGGATTTTCAGTATACACGTGTTTCCTTGTATAGGTCACATGTACGACTAGGTATACACCCCTGTGTGAACCATAATAAGTGTGTATTGAGACCTACATGTGACTGTGGGAAAGTAAGTCACGTATATGTACGCAATTGGAAAAAAGAGGGGTTCTTAACTCAAAAATTGATTTGTTTTTTGCAGGATGGTCTTGGAATGGAGAGAGTGAGATAATGAGGAGGTACATGCAGTTGTGGATCAAGATCCAATGGCTCAAGTGGCTTTAAAAATCTGTGTCTTGTACAAATTTTTAGCTCTCAAAGGAATGAGGGTCCAAGTGAGGTTGTTGGAGATGTTGGTGGGTTATTGGGACCTTGATAGCAAGAGCTTTATCCTTGATGGACAACCATTGAGGATCGAAGTAGAGGACATCTACTTCTTGACTAGTCTATCATGTCGAGGGGAGGTTGTGAACCTCAGGTCACGTGGAACGGGGAGTGAGATGAATATCGAGGAGTATATCGATTCCCATTATGTAGTAGGGAATCCGAAGGTGGGAATCCAAGTTCCCATCTGGGAAATAAGTAACCTTAGTCTGAAGATCATTATGCTCGTGCTTACCAGGATCATAGGCTCAACCTTGTTGCATCAAGCATCGAGACCACTTATATTTTATGTAGTAGAGTGTGATAGACCCACTGTCTATGATTGGTGTACCTCTCTGTTGGCCAACATGAAAGGTCAGCTGATAGAGTGCAAACAAGGGAGTAAATGAAACTTTGGGTTTGCCTCTATCCTTTGCAGCTTCTTTTTCAAGCATGTTCCAGGTTTCGGACCTAGAGTGGAGATCCTTCCTAGAGAACCATACGATCCAACCATGATATGGTGGATCGAGGTCATGAAACAGTAGGGGGGAGGTAGGGTATCAACACCCTACAACGATGATTTTTTCTTCTTGTGGCGGCGATAAATCATTCCTTTGGACAACTATCCCTATGTGGGGATCGATTTCAGAGGAGATCTTGATATGCCACTTCCACCATGGGTGCCTATGGTGATATAGGCAACAATTTTTTTAAATATTTCATTTTTTTTTGTATTTTTGTATTTAAGGAACAAATATATTTTTGAATGGTCTTTGAATATTAACTAGATATATGTGTAATCTCAGACATGGGTTTGCGATGGCCAGAGGAATTCATTCGATAAAGATGGAGGAACCCGGGAGATGATGCAGCGGAAGGAGAAGAGGGGAGGGTCCTACAGAACGTGCAGGGAAACCTGTCTTGTTTGACAAAGAAGATTCCTATGGTTCAGGTAGAGGATCTACCATAAGCCATGTAGTGACAGGTGGTTGGTGTACCTAGAGCATGGGTATGACTCTTATTGCATCTCACAAATGTCATGGTTTTCTATCATGATGCACATCCATCGCCACAGGCGTAAATGTCTAGGGGATATGTATATCGGTTGTATATGTGTATTGAGGCTTTTAGCCTCAATTTTGTAATATAAACACCATATTTTGAAAAATATAAAAGGGGATATTCGGATTTACTTATATATTACAATGTGTACATTGATTTAATGGTTTTCTTTTCTTTATTAATGTGCCAAATGTCAATCTAAAATGTAATTAGCGTAGGCATCAGATACATGATTAAAACTCCTAAGAATGTGATAATATGTAATAAAATCAAATTATCGTTCTAAAAGACATACCCGTAGGAATCGACGAAGTAAAGTAGTATCGCACACGTGGTAACGGTCATTCAACTGACATACTACTAACTGGGAATCCAAACAAACTTCTAAAGAGAGAATACCATGCGAGATAGCATTGCGTAAATTTTTTATTACGATGCTATATTTGACCACGTTATTCATGGATGGCCCTAGGGATGTGCCACCTGAAGATACCAGCAGACCCTCAGGTGAGTAAACCACCCAAGCGGCAGAAGCCAAGTTCTTTGTATGATGACTGGCTCCATCTGTGAATCCTAGGTAGACTGAAGACTCCGTTGGCATCTGCCAACAAAGGGAAAACATGATAAGAAATCTAAAGACAAAAGAAAAGGAGAAAAGAGACATATATACACTAAATTTACATTAGTATACAAAGAGTTCTGCCCAAGCCTAGGGATCAATCGTAGTACCTTTTCAAGTAGAGCCCATTTCTGGGCTCGACCAACTTATTCCCTTCATAATCTTCCAACTCATAGGATCCTTTTTCTAGGACCCGTCGCATGATGTAAGGACCATGCCACATGGGTTTAAACTTTCCTGCCCCTAGCGATTCTTTGTATTGATCATACAAGAGGACCAAGTCACCCCCAAAATACAACTGGTGTCAGGCAGACTTGTCGTACTGAACCTTAACACATTTATTGTTTGCCTTGATAGCCATAAAGGCATCTTGAAGCTGCTCGTCAAAACTCTCTAGGTGCACAAGGCGACGCTCTAAATCTGAAGTGTCAGGTAGGATCTCAACTGCCAACTTGAGAGAAGGGATTTCACATTCAATGGGGAGGATCGACTCCACACCATGAACTAACTGAAAAGGGGAAAAACTGGTGGCAATATTAACTGAGGTTCGGTATTCCCAAAGCACAGGATATAGCATGATCTGCCAATTGGAATTACTTCGAATGATAGTTTTTTGAAAAATGGTCTTGAGAGACTTGTTGATGGCCTCTACTTGCCTATTTTCTTGGGGGTAATAAGGGGATGAATGACCGTGTCTAAACCCCAGCTTAGATGTTATTTCTACCATCATTTCATTATGAAAGTGACTTCCATGATCAGTGACAATCTCACTCAAGATATCGAATTGGGAGATAATTTGGTTGAACAAGAAGAAGGTTGCAGTCTTCCCATCGGATTTTATGGTAGGCATGGCCTCGACCAACATAGTGAAGTATTCGAAGGCCATGATAATATGTTGGTGCCCCCCAGTTGAAGTTGGGCTATAATCAATGAAATCTACCCCCCACTTGGTGAAGGGACCGAAAATAATGACTGGGTGAAGAGGGGCTGAATGCGAGTGCATTTTCCAAGTTAATACTTGGCAGGGGTGACACTTCTTAACCACTTCGATACAATCTTTAAAGATAGTGGGCTAGAAATAAACGACTCACAGGACTTTTTGGGTTGTCGCAAGCCCCAATAGCTAACCACCACAAGCCCCTTTGTGGAAATCGTTTAGGACTGACTCGGCTTCCTCACGAGTTAAGAAAGGATGCAATATATTATTTATTCCTTGATGATATAAAGTGTCATCGATGATGGTATACTTTTTGTCTTGATATCTAACAGGACATCGATCATCTCGCGAGAGATGTTGAGTGAACTTCAAGGTTTGAAGATATAAAACAATGTCTCCATACTAGGGGTCAGATGATGAGACAAGGAAAATGTGTTCATCTGCAAACAAATCAACATGGATAAAATCCTTATCTAATTGTGGAAAATCGGATATTAGCTCTGCAAAAACTAGTGATTTTTTGGACTTGGCTGAAGAAAAGTCGAGATAAAATTCTTGTAAGATGACAATCCATTTATTATATTTCCCCCCTATGATATGTTTGTAAGGATGTATTGAAAAGGATTGACATCAACAACCATTGTAGTCTTGCAAAGAAATATATAGTGACGTTAATGTTGGACTGTGTGAACGACAACCAAGGCTAGATTTTCAAAATGAGAGTAATTAAGCTCAGGGCCGACTAGATTTTGACTAAGATAGTAGATGACGTTCTCATGGAGCTCATCATCTTCCTGAACTAGAACCATAGCAATCGTCTCAGAAGACACAACAATATACAACAAGTAATCTCTACTATAATCAGGGTATTTCAGCAGAGAGGTTGATACCAAGGATTTCTTCAAAGTGTCGAAAGACTCTTGGGCTCAATCATCCAGATAAAAGGAGTGTATTTCTTCAAGAGGCGTATGAAACCCTTAGCGATATTGACATAATTCATTATGAAACAATGTAGAAATTTAGCTTTCCGCTGTAAACCTTGAATTTATCTAATTGTGTGCGGGGGAGGCAATTGAAGTATTGCTTCAACCTTAAGAGGATCTACCATGATCCCGATCTTGTAATCTAGAAACCCTAAGAGATGATGAGACTTAACACAAAAGATGCATTTATGAGGGTTTATCCGTATTCTATAGTAACGACATCTTTCAAAAACTAGTTGAAGGTATATAACATGATCCACTCTCTTGCGAGAGTGAGCAGCAAGATCATCAAGGTAGGCTTCGACTATGTGGTAGAGATCATGAAAATAAAAAGTTATGGCACGTTGGAAGGTTATTCCGGATTTTTTAAGGCTGAAAGGCATTTTTCGGTATGAAAAAGTACCCCAAGGACATATAAATGTCGTCTTGTGTTGGTCCTTAGGTTTGATCTGGATTTGGTTGTATCCTAAAAATTCGTCCATAAAAGAAAATATCTCGCTTCCCACACACTCATCGAGAATCTGATCAATGAAAGGCATGGGGAAGTTATCTTTAGGAAAATCCTTATTCAAGTCACGAAATTCCATATATACATGGATGGTTCCTTTCTTTTTATTCACGGGAATGGGGTTGGATACCCATTCGATCAAGGGAACTGGGTAGATAAATCCAACATTAAGTAGCTTCTCCACCTCTTCCTTAATAGCAGGGGCCTTCCTAGTATTTACAGCTCTAAGGTGTTTTCGAATAGGTTTAGCATCCGGATAAGTCCTAATCTCATGTTCGAAAATACAGGGGTCGATCCCTGGCATCTCTTCATATGACCAAGAGAATACATCTCGAAATTCTTTGAAGAGCTTGGTGTAGATTAGAATTTCTTCTGGCGAACAATCTGCACCTATATTTACATTCTCAATCTTTCTAGGGGTATGAGAGATATCGATCGAGACAGTAGGAGAAATACTCACCATATTTACCTCGACATAAATGCCGTGCGTATCAAGTGGAACTACGACATGACTGACTATCTCACTCAAGGTAGATCGAAAATCATCTTTCTCGATTCTTTCGAGAATTGGGAGAAAATAAGATCAATGATGCATATCATCCCAAGGTCTTTGAGAACCATTCATGGCTTCGAGGATGGCTTCATCTAAAGGAAAATTATCATCTAGGAAAACATGTGAACATGATGACAAGGTGGCCCATACAATCCTGAGAACAAGATCATCCTCTTCTGTCGGCAAGGTAATAGGATCGAGATCGACATAAGAGTCTATAACAGATTGATATGCTATCTCTGCTGTTGATAGAGGCATAGCCATGCCAACATGCAACTGTCCTTCACCTAACAAAGTTAGAGAAGGTAGGGTCCATGGATCACTAAAATAGGAAGTGTGAAAAGGAATGGACCTCCCTATTGAAGTAGGCTTACTAGACATGGTGTAAACATGGTGAATCGGTGTTGAGAAGTCGAAGGTACCCATGAGGGAAGAATACATTATGATGCCGATATTATGAGTTGTCGGCTAAGAATTGTCGATCATAGGGATCGACGGTCCAACAGATGCATTGGGACTAGAGTACGCAAAGGATAAATGGTCAATAGTCACGATCTCCCCTTGATGAGGAAAACAAAGTATATGGAAAATGGACGATACGACAACGACCATGGCATAGGTCCAATTGTGACCTAGTAACATGTTATAATAAAGAGGTGCATCAACTACTTCTACTTCCACCTCTATGGTCTTCCCACCTAACTGGACCGGAAAGGAAGGAAGAATACCATGAGGGTGGAAGGAATGACCGTCAAATGCAGTTAACATGTTCGACAACTTGGAAAGGGTCAGAGAACTGAGATCTTTCCAACAGACCAGGGACATCATGCAAGTGGCAGCACCTTCATCAATGAATGATCGTTTGATAGTATACTTGGAATACTCCACATGGATTTGGAAATCCACATGGTAGGGTAAGTGAGGCTTCACATCTATGGCATCAAACTTGATGAGTTTCAAGCCACTAGGATCTAGAACTCCTAAGGCAAAGAGTAAGGCATTCCTCTATGATGGACATGTCTAAAGTACCTCCAAAGTTGAAATCACACAAGGTGTTTGGCCCAGATCCTTAATGATAGAGTAGTTTTGGGAAACCCTAGCATTAGGGTTGTAAGTAGAATGCTTGAGTACTCCTTTCGGAATACGGGGCGGTGGATCTGGTTTCTCAATCTGTAGGTTCATCTCCAGAGGGGGAGGAGGAGCTTCTAGGCCAGTACTATATTTTGAAGAGATATAATCTCAAGAACAGGTGGCTACATCAATTTTTGCATTGACCATATTGATACAAACACGGTCGCCATCTTGCAACGGTGGGTTTTGACTTCCATCGGGCACATTTTCAGCCTTCGAAGAGATCGAGGCTAAGTGTTGATTGTGTGGGAACAGATTTGTCAGTACATCGGGTGGTAGGTTCAAAAGCCTCACAGCCTTCGTGAGTTTGGGGCATAAATGTGTAAGGTGGTCATCGGTACAAAGTTTACAAGGAAACTTCACCTTACGTTTCTCTTTCTTTCCCTCTACAACATTATTATTTTGCTTCCCATTATTATCTTTGTCCTTGGGTTTGTTACCAGTTTTTTGACGGTTGCACATAATGTACATCTGCCAACTGGGTGGGTTTGGAGGATCCTGACAAATCTAACCCTTCGGCAGACTTCATTGCCAAGTCTCTGGGATTTACATTGGTTGACCCTACAATTCCATCAACATGAGGTCCAGGTTTTTTCCTAGGATCGTAATTTGACCATGGTGCTTCTGGGAAAAGGTGATATAACATCCCAGACTGAGAATATATTAAATCTAATTGTTGGGCTCTAAAGATATCTTCTTTTTCGTTGGAGACCTCGGAAGTAGCAACATCCTTCGAGATAGGAGGGTGCAAATAATTTAGAAACCATTCTAGAAGAAAGGTCGTGGGTATAGGGGTATTAATCAACCACCTCCATATACGCCACTCCTCGATATGATCTGAGATATGAGTGGTTGTGTCCTGGCGTAAAGTTAATGAACATTCAAGGCCAACATCATAATGAATGGGCAACTGAAATTGGTTGAGAAATTCCACTACCAACTAATTAAATGATCCATATATTCCCCTGGGTAGCTCAATTTACAATTGTGAAGAAACTCCAATGAGGGTGCGTTGAAACAATCGTAATCTAATGGAATCATGGTTTAGGGAATTTGATGAGCACCAAAGGTGAAAGGTAGTGACGTGCTCACCAGGGTCCTCTCCATTATTACCCTCAAACTTTTGAAAGTTCGAAGGAAGTTTGGTGGGGACGGGGGACCATGAGGGATCATGAAGTACTGGGTCGTTCATTAACTTAGCCAAGTCTGGAAAATTGAGCGTGACCAGAAAAGGGAGACGAGATTGCAGCATATGGCCCCATCCTCCCATGAAAGATTGTGTGTTGGGAACTGCATTCCATCCAGGATTATGGTAAGTACCAAACCCCTGTTTGGAATTATAAGGCCCTTATCTAGGTTGATTCATATAGGATGGGTTGGGAATCATTCCAGCAAGAATGTTCCGATAAGGATTATGAAAATTTCCCCTAGCCGGATTAGATCTGAACTGGGGGTTGTGAAAATTCCCCCCAACTGGATTGGATCTGGGTTGGGCGTTGCCCAAAGTGTAAGACTGACCTACTCTAGATGATAATCCTGAGGATTGAAGTGGATTCATCATACCAAAATTATTGGTCAGAATCAACACCAAGGGGGTAGGGAAATAGGGAGGAACTTGTCTGCCAGCTAANCCATCCAGTCATAGAAGGATTATATCTGGGGTGAGGAATAGGGGAACTTTCTACATTAGGATCCATTTGGGGAATATGAGAACCACCAAACAAGAAAGGAGTGTAAGGAGGTGTAGTGCCCCCAAGTCCAAATCTAGTATTAGGGCCAGCAACTGGGATGGAAAACGAAAACTGCGATGTGAAGTTAGGCATACCATAAGAAAATGGGATATAAGCCATAGAGATGGAATGGAAATTGTAACTCGGTGAGTGGAAGAAACCCCCAAAAGGTTTTGAGGCAAGATATGAAGCATTAACTATAGGCCGAGCCATAGTACCAGTATAATCCTCCAACCCTGTAACTGTAGTGGCTACAGGAGTCGAAGGGGTGCCATTAATCATAGTGGGTATGGGAGTCGAAGAACTCCCAGTGTTCTGAATATTGGACTTAGTACTCATCCTTGTGGAACCACAAGTCTGAAAGGTGGATGTGTGTGTACCAAGCCTGATAACTCTACACCTTTTAGAAGGCAAGAACTCAAAAACTGGTGGTAACTGTAACAACCGACAGGACTGGCGAAAAAGATGGTCCGACTCCACGATGACTTATGACTCTAAAAAATAAAAATATATCCTAACTCCAACTAGTATTCAAAGAACATACAGAAAAGTAGAATGGCCAATATGCATGAAAACAGGCTAAAGTGGTCGAGTGGCCTCCCTCGCTAAAGAAGGTGTGTCTCATCCAAGAGGGACCTAAGACTCCCCGCTAAAGTTTGGAGGTAATAGAATTCGTTATAGAGGTCCTCGTGGGATTAACAACCAGTCAGTCAGATCCCCGTAGAGAGGTAATCCTCCATAAAGTTTGTGTGTTTTCCGACCCCTATCTGACCCAGGGTACAAGCAGAATAACCCCTACAAGTAATCTATGAGATAACTAAGTCAAGAAAATAATAAACCATTGTATAACCGATGCACATGCGAGCATTCGTAAGTCCAAATCATCGTATGGGAAGGGTAGAAAAGCCTGAAACCTTAAAATAACTACCTCTCATAGAGGTATGGGTACTAGCAAGATCCCCAAATACGAATAAATCCACAAAAATATCTCTGCGCTAGGTGAGTATCTAGGGGTTATCCGTTCAACTAACTTCACATGACCTCATGATTAACTCCAGTGTGAGCAGAGCCTCCTGATATTACCAAATTATACAATGGACTTATCAACTCCCTGTCTCAGACACATATGTTGATTTAATTGCCTTGGAGAAGTTTACTCAGAAAAATCCTATTCCAAGGCACTAAATCCTAGACTAGTTTGGGAACCCTAAAAAATAAAATAATGACTAATCAATTTTAGTTTAAAGCATAAATTTTATTGGCCGTGATTACTCAAAAGGGTATGGAAGCGAAACTCATGATGCTATGACTCTGTAAGAAAATGAATATGAATATAATGTAAAGTCTATCTTTAACTTTTTAATGAATGATATGCTAATAAAAGAAATGCAATTTTCAATTTCAACTCTGCAATTTAGAAGTAAAATGCAATCTTTCGCTAAATGAAATAAGCTAAGGATAAAGGTTCAAAGACAAAAAATTGAACCAATGAAAAATGCATATTTTTTTGTATTTTCAATATATTAAAGAGAAAATGCATGGATTGTAAAGAAACCTGATATATAAATTCTACTGTGTATAAATGAAATGACTCAAGAAGAACACCAAGCAACTAAGAAAATAACCCAGGGCTCAAGGACAAACAAGGATGAAAAACAAAGAGAAAGACTATGCCCCAAAAATTCAACTCCCAATAGGTTTCTTGTCAACCCAAAGAAACTCAACAGTCACTACAGAGACCTAAGAGGCTCAACAATCATCAAATCCCACCCAAAAATCACTAAACCATGAAAACAAGAAAAGGGAAGTGATATACGAGACTGTTCAAGAGAGCAGAGCATATATACACATCCTACAGTGAGACAACAAGTGGGTATATGCAACTGTCTAGGAAAAAAGAGCGCATATGCTTTAAAACAAGGCCAGGAAAAGGAAAGAAGGATGAAAACTCAGACCCAGAGTGAACAGAATCTGTCAGAAGTGATATGACAATAAACACAAAGGAAAAAGACAAATGCAAGAAGAAAAAGTAATTCAACCCTTATAAGGAAGATCTCTCCCCAGTGGAGTCGTCATTTCTGGTACGAGGGAAAAACTCTCTATGGCCAAGGGTAAACCACAATAGACATGTATGACTACATAAATCAACTCAATTCCAACATATTCTATATGAACTAATGTGCAAGATAAGAAAGAGGCCTACCTCGATCGAACATTTGATGATGTTCAACCATTGAGCACTTAGACCCAAAGCTTTATACCTGCAATAAGTTCTTAACAAACTAGCAAAGAAAGTATATAATGATGATATAAAGGGGTTAGCACATCAAATAACATAATCCATTAATGAACATTACAAACACACCCATAGATAATAATCATACATTTGCAATATACCAATAGGATGAGAAAGGAGTATTTCTATTGATAATTGATCAGCAGAAGTGACAACATTACAGACTTCCATGTCGGCATGGATCAAAACCAAGAAACCAAATTCCTTCCAATGGGCCTCCACCAAAGGCAAGCTCATAGGAGAGATTCAATGAGGGTCTCTCAACAATAGGGAAATAGTTTGGGGGTTGAACATTGTGTTCAGACTTGAGGGACAAAGGGATGCAAACTTAATATGAAGTAATTTCTCCATAGTAACTTTGCTCTCAATGTTGAATTCTTTCTCCTTATTTTCCATAGCTCGAAATTGTGATTTTATAGCCTTCAGAATGAAACCAAAGGGCCGATTCAGAATGTTTCCGGTGTATGGAAGGCCAAGTATCAAAGATCTCTTGTCATGACATGGGAACCCGACTTCATTTTTGTATTTTCTGGCACAAATATTGATGTACGCAGGTTGTAGTGGAGTAGCTAGCATATACTCATCTTGCATAGATGATAAGGAGCGTATATGTGAAAAAATGTATATTTTTGGCTCTGGATTCATTAAAAAATGGATGACAAGTTTGCATAGGTAAATGGAAAAAGGCCCTATGTGCAAGATAGCAATGGTGAGGCAAATCTTGCTATAACAGTGGTAGTCTTGTAATGCATGTAATGAGCTATACGTCTATCGAGACAGGCTCTTCAACCCATAGGTATCCTCCATGGGTAACTACCATCATATTCTTGACATAGTTGGTTACATCCTAACCCCTTCCAGAGTGCGGGATCGCGAACTAGAATCTTGGTTTTGGCCATTCGAGTTGCCCATTGTTTTGGTTGGTTAATTGGTTCATCGAAGTGTCCTATACCCATAGTATCTAGGTAACATTTCTTGGAAAAATCCAAAAACTTGTCCGTGTTAGTCACATCATGGTCTGACTACTGTAGTTTCTCCAAATGGCCTAATAGGTTACCCACGAGACACACCCCTTCTGGAATGCATAGCAAGACTATGGTTGTTGAAGCCTGCCTGTGCAATGATCTTGCTACTGACTTCTTTCCCTTCCACTGTGGTGGATGAATCAAGGTCCCAACCTTCATTGTTCTCTCTTATGCATACTCCTCTTCCTGACCGGTGACATCTTCTATTGTTCCCTCCTGTGGATGTTCCGGCGTGGTTGTGTGTGACCTTTCTGGCAGAATTGTTTTTGGATGGTTTGGGACCATCCCATTAACCCTCAGTGCTTCTTCAGGGATTTCAGAGCATGAAGGATTTTTTGTATCCTAGGTTTGTTGGCTCTATCCTACTTCATTCATATCAATGTTCATGCCCACTAGTGTTGTCTATTGGGTTTCCTCTACCACTGGTGTGTGGCTTCCTGGTGCCATATCGGTTGACAGGATTTCGTTCAAGTTGACGAATTTTGGAGGCCGAGGTGGTTGTTGTTCACTTTCCTGTGGTTGTTGAGGTGCTTTGAAGTTGCATCGAGGTTGTTTGCAGGTTTATATCAACGCTCCTAGCTGTTGATTAAGGTTGGTTGTCATTGATGTCAACCCTTGAAGAAATACCCGTAGCACAAAGTTTTGGGTAATGGACCCAATAGTGTTTGATGTAAATATGACTCATTATTGTTTTGTCATGGTTTATAAGAAGTAAATATGGATGAACTCCAAAGTGGTCCCCTTATGGTGAAAGCCCTCACGGGAAGA